>NIVC01002471.1:45370-171270 GCA_002269645.1 Macrostomum lignano | reverse complement strand
TATCCTGGCCCGCTGTGAGAGCGCAAGTGGTCTTAAAAATGGTCACATATTTATTCTTTCTCTTTACTATTTCTAGATTTAGGCGCTAGTTTGGCCCCACAGATACTAGAATAGCTAACCGTAAATGTACTTTTCGTAATCAAAGAATAACGAGTTATTCTCTGCTTGTAATTAAAGTTTGTAAAAAAGAAAAAGTTTGCATGTAAAAACGGCAAACATTCAAAGGATTTGCTGTTCATTGGGTGTATGCTAAGCGGCGTGGGTCGACAAGCTTTCGCTACCTCAAGAGCCATGATAGAGAATCTGGAGAGGAGAGGAAAGGGGAGAAACGAAGACAGAGGAGAGAAAATAAAGAAGAGAAGAGAGCTAAAAAGAGACCTGAGCAGCAAGGATTGGTATTGTGAAGTTTCAAAAGACCCGGGGACCGAGAAAGTTTCTTTCTACTTCAATTAATTTTAGTAAATTCAATAACGCTCATGTTGCTACTAAAAAGAGTAGCTAGATTGCATTTTTTACGAATGACCTATCCAGTTGCTTCAGTATCTGGTTCTATGGTTTGACCTAGCAAAATCAGGCCGCTTTGTGTCTGCAGTTGAAATAATGCGAAATTTTAAACGACAGCGGATAATTCTCTATCTGGCTAATGCTATCTGACATTTGCAGTATTAAAAAATCAAAGCTACGCCTAGAGCGCTACTTCTAATTGATAGTCTGTTTGAACTTTATCAGCAATAGCTTTAGCTCTTCGATCGCTTGAGCTTACATTTATAACGACAAATAATATTGGCTTTTAAATTGTTATAGCTTGTGTTAGCTTCTAGCCCAGCTTTTATGTCAAATCCGTCAATATCTGCAACTATTATACGAGGGGAGTCCCAAGAAATAGTGTCACTTTTGCTTGCTTCCACAAGTATTAAGGTATGTTTAAAAAATCATATGCCTTGAAAGTTATAAGCGGCTTATTTTAGCTTTCATGCCACGAAAGTCCGATTTTTATTAGTGCTTCCTGCTGCAAGCAGCATGCATTTGTTTCATGGACTTCTATACTTAGCATCTGGACTGGAAGCGAAAAAATTCGCGTTACCACATGAAGCCATCAGAAATCAAAGTTGTTAGTATGAACTGCCACTGGAAAGTTTAGCCGACTTTCGCTTACTTTTGGCTCCAGCTCCACCAACCGAAATATCTTTGACCAAATGTTTCAGCATGCAGTTGAAAAATGCGCAAATAATTCCCTCTTTTACATCATGGCCAGCCGTGCACATCATCTGACCCATGAAATGTTCCAGGTAAATGCTGTCCTCCATCATCTCGTCAACAATGTCATCACTCCTGCAGCCGAATGCCGAACACTTATTCACCATAACGAAGGATATGCTTTCATTATGCAGAGTCAAATGAAGAAAGTGAGTTTAGTTGTATTCGATATAAACCGCAGCAGTTTTTGATAAATGCATATCTATGGAAACAATTGGCCTCATGTGGTAATTTTTTTTGCGAGAATTTTTTCGCTTCCAGTCCAGATGCTAAGTATAGAAGTCCATGATTTGTTTGCATACCCTTGGCCATAGAAATACACACCGCATAGTGCTTCTATGCTCACGAGTTGCTCACTATGCTCACTATGCTCACAAAGTATGCTCATGAGTTGAAAATAGCATCATACGTTCTACTATCTTCACTTCTTTAGTAAGTAGCTTGTCATGATTTTGCCCGCAATTTTTGTGGGTTGGCTTCGCGTGGAGGCTGCTGATGCTACGCTGGTATACAGCTATTAGTACACTGAGGCCTCGCTCCTCTGACTTGGCTGAAAATAGCAGGCAAGCTCGTCTTCTGCAGCTAATCCTATAGAATTTCTTACTATGCCCCAGAGGCCTGTCGGTCTCGTTAGTTATGCACAGCGCTGCGGCAGCCGATTGGGGACAGAACAGATAAGCTGGAGCGCTTTTTATTTGGTCGAATTTTCCCATAGGGATGACAGATCGAGGCATCGAGCAAGGATGGCTCACGAGACTCGAGATTAGTAAGTATCTGCAGATAAATCAAATGGTGTAATGGATGCAGCTAGGCCTGAGATCACATGCTTATGCTGCTCTGCGAATCAAATTAAAGGGTCAGCCAGCTAGGGAAAGCAAAAAAAATGGATGCAGTTTTTTCCAGACTATGCTTTTACATGTATTCATTGTCCGATTGTCAATTTTTACGGTTCCACTTCACGTAGCTACTTGTTTGGCACAAATTGAAACTTTGCTGACAATGATCAAGAGGTTTATGAAAGTCTATTAAGCTCAGCCGGCTTAATCACTTAAAACTTAGGTACCTCGGAATGGCTCAGCGCTATTGGCATCTATACTCGCTACATGAAGATACATGTAAAATCGAGCTAAATGTAACACCATTGCTAATCCTAGGACACTGGGCAAGTGAGCACCCAGAGACTATACTAAATACCCGACGCGAAAAACAACTTGGAGGCTTATTAATTGGATAGGTTTTTACCACAGCCACAAATTCACTGACTATACGAGCGTACAAGGTACAATTCTATCGAACTAATGCTTTGCGAGGACTAAAGTCATTATAATAGATTGGCCTCCAAGTTTTGTCCTTTTCCGTCCCGAGTATTGAGTATCCCTAGAGAGCAACACAAGGTGCATGGGGGTGTTCCAGCAAGGGAGATACAGGTACGCTAGCGCTGTTCGTACTGCTTGACTGGATGTTGCAGATTGCTCTTCCCACCATGATGACGACGGCTTTCTGCTGCGGGCGACGCGTACGTGGGTCGATGCCAACCGGAGTGGCAGCTCAAGTGTACTTAGCTATACTGTAACGCCGACGCTGCTCTCGCCCTGCTGTCATCAACCGTCGAGGTGCCCGACAACAACTGGTTGATGGTTGCTGTTGCAGCAAAGAGTCGTGTTTCGCCTGATGGTTAACAAAATATTTGCTTTTGTGCTTTGTTGTATTTGCAAATTTATTGACTGGGGTTAAAACACAGGATTAAAACACAGGGTTAAAACACAGGAAAAAGCGAACTAAAAGGACTTGAATTCTGCAGAGCAATAGAAAATGTGCGAATGTATATGTACACGCGTCCTTTAGTTCAAACTTCCCACAAGATCACTTCATGGAAGGAAGTCACGCATATAAGATTCCGGCTTGCCTTGATGCTATGTAACTCATACTTACATGTGCATGTAGTATAGCTCAAAGAATGCAAGAGGAAATATTTAATCTAAAAACGTGTAAATCAGAGTTATATGTGCGGGGGCTTCAGCATTACTTAGTGTCCAAATAAAATGGTCTGCAAGCTTGTTAATTATTCATTAAGAATTCAGCAGGTTAAATATAATCAAGGAAAATCGGTCGATTGGAAAAAGACAACTTATACGTTTCTTAGAAACTCTACAGACTGCTTTAGGCGAAAACTACAATATCGAGGTGGAAATTGTTTTCAAAATAGGAATAGATTTTATCGGAAAGCAAATTGAATACTGGTCGTTATACATGTATATACTCATTACCAAGCTTATTCGTCATTGATTTTAGTTTATTCTGCTGCTTTTACTAACTTTTATGGTTTTTGTGAAGCCTAAAAACTATAATGGCAGAATAATTTCTCTGGGCTCCAGCTAGCTAGTCTTAAAATATTTTCCAGGAAGTCTCGTAAGTTTCCCCATAAGCCTTTCTACTCAATTCGTCGTTGAATTGATTATTGCCCGCCGCTAACAGCCGAATAATAATTTGGCGGCTCGGGGCTCGTGCTCATGGGAACGGGGTCCGCTTGCACTGGCTGCTGTTGCTCCGTGATGCCGCTGTGCTCCTGGTGCTGCAGCAGGAGCGCGTGCTGCTGCTGGATGCTGTGCCGCCTGGCGTAGCATTTGCAGAACACCAGCACGCTGACCAGGAATATTAGCAGGCAGGACATGACGATGAAGATTGTGGTGCTGCTGAACAGGCCGGAGTTCGAGCTGCTGAAGTAGTTATAATAGCTGGCCGTGTATTGCCAGTCTGAATTGGTCTGCATCTTGTAGGCGGCAAAGCTGCCGAAGCGGGCCACGCCGCCCCTGGCGTGGACCAGCAGCGGGCCTGTTGGAGAGTCGGAAAGGTAGACAGTAAAGTGTGAACATTGTAAAGATCAAAGTAAAGTGGCAATTGTGCTGCAGTGTTAGCGTTCAAAGATTTGTAAGGAATTGTCTAAGAATAACTAATGAAGCGAAAAATGGTACTTATTTTTTTCTCAGTATAAATCGAGATTCTTTTCCGTGTAAGTACACAGTCTCACTATACTGAGATCTGCAATGTAAAAGCAGCTAATAATCTGCAATCACTATAAAAAATTATATCGAAATAAATAATTAAAATATACACACGTGTATTAATTCATTTGCAAACATTTTATACGGTCAATATCAATGTAATACTGACATTGAAGGTTAAATTCCAACTTTGTGAATAATAAACTAATCTGTGAGTAAAATGAATTTGTAGCAGACTCAATTTACGTATCTGTGTATTGGCTTATTCCTCAACAAGTATATAAATAATATGGTTATTTTGAAGTCATTGATTTATAAGTTTATATCCATAAATATATAATTAACTTTATATTTAATGAATATTTAATGAACCACTTTCTTAAATAGTGTAGCAAGTTTATTCTTTTGTATATTTACACTTAAAAGTGGCAGAAATAAATTTAAATGCACAGTATAGCTTTAGATTTTAAGATTCTAAGTGATCATAAAAAAAGATTAAAAATCGATCATAAACTTCAATAAAGTAAAAATTTTCGTTTTAAGGGATTTTTTTAGTTGTTATTTGTCGAGTTCATTGAATAAAGCAAACGCACGCACTTTACTGTTATTGAGGCAATAGAAGATATTTTTAAAATGATTTTCCTTAACTACTCTTGAAGTCCTTACTGCTGTTTTTTTACTGTTAAAATTCTAAACTATAATAAAAGAAAAAATTACATCCTTAATCTATATCACTAATCATTTTCACTTGCTGTTTGATTGTTATAGTTCAATTGAATAGCTTTTAGTCTGCGATTTAAAAAATTTGCCCTTGTGAATCACAAAAATGAATAACGTAGAAACAAACTGTGCCATGGTTACTCACTGGAAGTCAATGATACTCCACTAAAAAGTATCACATGACTCGGTTTGATTGCACAATGCATCGTTATTATCAGCGATAGATAGCAAACTATTTATAGTAAAATTAAAAAGTGACCTCGAAGCAAAAGACAATATTGTTGTTGTTGTTGCTGTTGCTTTGGTAACCCAGCCACTCCGGATCGATCTTTTGCATCGCAAGACAACATGTAAATTTAAAAGCAATAATTTTCATTACCGTAAGACTTCTTTAAAACAAATTGTATACGTATTTAGTTTAAATTTTCTAAATAAATTACATTTATAGATACATACGGACAAACTATTTTTAGTATTTAAAATTTTCATAAGGATGCATAGTTACATTTTTAATGGAATTTTTTACATGGTGACAGTTTTAGTATATTTTTTTTAAAAAGTACACAGTTTCGTTTTAGTGGTTGGTTGGGCAATGGTGCATTTGATATGTAAATACAGAATGTACATGCTAAGGTCCTAGGACCAGTAGAAGTTACACGCAATATCTGAACGTGCTACGTCCTGATACAAACGATAACTTCTAATTGTGGGTCCCTAGTACATGCATCTTGAGTTTTGTTGCGTTACAAGTAATAAAAATTGAAGCCGCACTAAATCTAGGTTACATTTCTTTCTTACAAATGCATACATACATGTAGTAATGCTGCTGCGCTGTAGTTTTTAAAATCCATCAATATTCATCTGGGCTTTTTATATGTACACGTAATTGCGCACGTAGAGGACCATGCAGATGCAGGCGCGGATTTAGAAAAAATTTGGAGAAGCAAGCCTATACGTAAGCCTTACTAAAAGTGAAAAAACAAGGCTGGGGACCATGGCTTCCTTGCCCACTCCGTGGATCCACCACGACGATATACACAATACTACTGCAACAGCTACATATGTATGAATTTCACAACAGTTCACATGTATCTGCATGTATCCTATAGCTTAATTTTTTGTTAATTATTTTTCGTTAATTAGTTAATTATTTTTCGTCATCTTTGATAACCAGTGGGGAATTTAAGTTTATTACCGGGGGTCAGCCGACCCCCCCGACCCGCCACTCCTGATAACCACATAAAAAATACTATAAATCTCAATTTCAAACTACATCTTTAAAGATGGTTATTTTTAGTGCTGAATATATCTAGCCTAAACGAATGGCTACTTCATCTTAAATAGCACTGTCAGGCACAATGTAAAATAGGTAAACAAGAGTGCTGCACGGTTGCATACGGACATTTTACGTTGCTGGACAATTTAAAAAGTGCTCATCTTTTAATGAGATGCTGCAGGATCACACAGAGTGATTATTTAGTCTATTCACTGAATAATAACTGACTTGAATATTAACTGCAACAAGGCATATAGTTGTGCTGATCAGCTAGCTTTAAGACGCATAAAAAACGAGGTAAAAAGCGAAAGTGCAAAGTATCTTATAGATCGAATAAATAACATCATAACTATTAGACATTGCACAATAACATAACTGGATTGTTGTAATGAATAACTGGATAAACTAATGGCTTGCTATTATTTTGAACAATAATTGTTTGGTACAAAAACTCGCACTGTTAAACAAAGTGGATGCGAAAATTTTCATTTTTTTCAATTTTCAATTTTCGTTTGCAGAATTTAGCACAACCGATTGAACTTACAAAAGCGAGCTTAAGCGTTTTGTTAAAAATACGTTAATATTTTTATAACAATTGAGAAGATCAAATTAACAAGTTAAAATTAATGTAAACAGGTAAATTGCCATACAAATAGTCAAAAAGATCACATAGCAACGCACACTCAACTGTTAGAGAAATTTTAAACCAATAAAACAATTTCAACTTGCAAGTCAGCTTGCAACTGGACACAGAGTCCTCAATTCAACTGCAAATTAAGCCAGCATGCGTCAAGACAGACAAGCTTATCTTATCTAACGAAAACTTTAGTACGAGTATCATTAGCTTGTTCACCTGTGCTGCTCCATTGGAGCGCCTTAAAAAACGTTATAATTAAATAAACCAGCCAAAAAAGTTATTTTACTGCAGTTTTTGATCACTACTACCGCGAGATCATCAAAAATCACTAAACGTCTGCACTTACGGGTGATATAAAGTTTTTTATCTGAAATAAAGTTTGGAGTTCATAAAGTTTAGATCTGTTGAATTTTCGAGTTCATAAAGTTTTGATCTGTTGAATTTTCGAGTTTATAAAGTTTTGATCTGTTGAATTTTCGAGTTTATAAAGTTTTGATCTGTTGAATTTTCGAGTTCATAAAGTTTTGATCTATTGAATTTTCGAGTTCATAAAGTTTTGATCTGTTGAATTTTCGAGTTCATAAAGTTTTGATCTGTTGAATTTTCGAGTTTATAAAGTTTTTGATCTGTTGAATTTTCGAGTTCATAAAGTTTTGATCTGTTGAATTTTCGAGTTCATAAAGTTTTGATCTGTTGAATTTTCGAGTTCATAAAGTTTTTGATCTGTTGAATTTTCGAGTTCATAAAGTTTTGATCTGTTGAATTTTCGAGTTCATAAAGTTTTGATCTGTTGAATTTTCGAGTTCAGAAAGTTTTGATCTGTTGAATTTTCGAGTTCATAAAGTTTTTGATCTGTTGAATTTTCGAGTTCATAAAGTTTTGATCTGTTGAATTTTCGAGTTCATAAAGTTTTGATCTGTTGAATTTTCGAGTTCATAAAGTTTTGATCTGTTGAATTTTCGAGTTCATAAAGTTTTGATCTGTTGAATTTTCGAGTTCATAAAGTTTTTGATCTGTTGAATTTTCGAGTTCATAAAGTTTTGATCTGTTGAATTTTCGAGTTCATAAGGTTTTTGATCTGTTGAATTTTCGAGTTCATAAGGTTTTTGATCTAATGAGGTTTCAAGCTTCTGAAAACACTAGATCAGATTTCTACCACAGCTAGCGACTGCCCTACAACATGGGTCAACAAACTGTTATACCCCAATGGACAAGATAGAGAACATAGAGAGGAGAAGAGAGGAGTGGAGAGAAGAGGAGAGAGAGGAGGATAGAGGGTAGAGGGGAGATGAGAAGAGAGGAGACGAGAGATGATAGAATGATAGAGAAGAGAGGAGAGAGTGAAGATTAGAGAGAAGAGCGCTGAGAAGAGATGTAAACATTGAGCGGGCCGGATTGCTATTGTGAAGTTTCAAAGAAACCGAGGGCTGGCGTTTGCCGACTACTGCCCTACACCCATTCCCAGTGTAAATGGTCAGTTCCCTGTATTATTCCCACTGGTTTTACAGTCCCAATATCCCATGAATATAGCGGGAAAATCGCAGCCGCCGACTTCACATCGGCCCGGGATAAGCCGGCGGTGGCAGATTAGGCGGCGGAGCTCCGCCAGGCGGCTGGTAGATCGGATAGGGCGGAGCTGACTCAGCTGAGGAGACCCCGCCAGTGGGCAGCGGAGGCGGATAGGCGGCCTGCGGCTGCATCGGATAGGCGGATGCAGTTTTGCCGGCCGGATCCTCAGTAGGCACAGGCGTTGGCTGCTGATGGTGGCCGGGCCTCCGGTTGCGGAATTTGCAGTAGAGCATCAGACCGCAGCAGCAGCATAGGAACAGAATTGACAGCACGCTGATTATGGCAATCACAGCGCCAGATAGGCCAACAATACGATTGCCATACTGCAGATAGAATTCCTCTTTGTCGCAGCAGTACTGCTGTTCAACAGGGCCGCAGCAGTACTTTCTATTGTCCCAACGGATAATGTAATTGATGTCCGTTGGGCAGATGAAATACTTGTAGCTTATGGTCACATTCTGTTCATTCCGGCCAGTGAAATTGCCCCGGCAGATCGCGTAGTCATCAGAATCGTATCTGTAGCCGCCGCCAATGTGGAATTTCGGCCGCAGCTTGTAGGCGATGTACACAGAGCCGGCGGCTAGCAGCATTTTCTTATTAATGCCTATACCGCTGCGGGATTGGGAAATTCAAAATGTATGCAACTTGGCAGTGCGTGGCAGAGGGGAACTCACGAGTCTTAATTCAAAACCACCACTATGCCTTGAGAATCTCACACCTAAAAATATCCTTCACTCTAGAGAATCTCACACCTAAAACTATCCTTCACTCTAGAGAATCTCACACCTAAAACTATCCTTCACTCTAGAATCTCACACTTAAAACTGCCCTTCACTCTAGAGAATCTCACACCTAGAACTGCCCTTCACTCTAGAGAATCTCACACCTAAAATTGCCCTTCACTCTAGAGAATCTCACACCTAAAACTATCCTTCACTCTAGAATCTCACACTTAAAACTGCCCTTCGCTCTAGAGAATCTCACACCTAGAACTGCCCTTCACTCTAGAGAATCTCACACCTAAAATTGCCCTTCACTCTAGAGAATCTCACACCTAAAATTGCCCTTCACTCTAGAGAATCTCACACCTAAAACTATCCTTCACTCTAGAATCTCACACTTAAAACTGCCCTTCGCTCTAGAGAATCTCACACCTAGAACTGCCCTTCACTCTAGAGAATCGCACACCTAAAATTGCCCTTCACTCTAGAGAATCTCACACCTAAAACTGCCCTTCACTCTTCACTTTGGAATCTCACACCTAAAATTGCCCTTCACTCTAGAGAATCTCACACCTAAAACTGCCCTTCACTCTTCACTTTGGAATCTCACACCTAAAACTGCCCTTCACTCTAGAGAATCTCACACCTAAAACTGCATCAACTTCACCCATCACCATGGAAAATCTCACCAGGAGTTCTAGAAAATCTTACAACTGAAACCCCAGCTAAGAATATCTAAAGAGAATACCCTGAAAATAGCTACCAGCTGCAAGAATCCCTGATAATACAATCCTAAAGTAAAATCTAGCTTATATTTTATGAAACCAATTGCAATCCAGCTTAAAGGGACTCTATGCTTGGGGATATTGAAGCTCAGCTGAGCGTGTCATATAATTAAAGCCGTTAGCAACAAGCAAATGAGAATGCTCACCCCATCCTGCGCATGACGCCAGGGGCCATTTTGTAGTTGGACGCTCGAAACGAGCCGGAGCCGCCATAGGACCGGTAGGAAGGAGACCGGTAGCGGTAGCTCCTAGACCGGAATGACCGGAATGAACTGCGGCGCCCGGCAACAGCGCAGACTGTGCGATTCAAATGGATTTGTTGGGTGCGAGATTCATATGTAATCATATCTATGTATTTAACATATTAATAAAATGCAATTTAACACAATATAATAATTGTAAGGCAGCATAGAGCAATCAGATATAAATGCTTTATATGCAAAATTCATAAAATCTTACTATCTACTAACTGAAGTAGACTAGATAGAGTTGTTAAAAATGCGGTGTTGTAGCGCAGGACTCATGACTTAGAGGTTGGGGGTTCGATTTTCAACCCATTCAGAACAATGCAGGTCCTTAAGCAAGACACCTAACTCTTGTAAGTGATGCAGATGCACTTTTGATGTAACCCAGTAATTCTACAGCAACTCTAGCACGCCTCAGATATAACTCTACAGGTTCCAGAGTCATTTTAGAAGCATCCTATAGTCACATGCACTGCCCCAGAGTCATTCCTGAGTTACAGACAACAAAACACCTCAAATTGATGCAAGTGACTCTGGAATACTTCTTGGCCTAGGTATCATTTTCATCAGTTATAGCTATGAAATACTATAGCAAGCATGGTACAATAAGTACCTTATGGCAGTAACAAATATGCCTACAGAAAACAACTTCTCTTATGGCTATGACAATAAAAATATTGTAGTTTGCATAGAGCATAGAGATGCATTGGTGGGTTCAGCACGCCTGTGTAGCATGAGACAGACCAGGCTTATGAGCTAAGGTCTGCGATCCTACACACCTGCACCCCCTTTATTCTGGTGCAAGAATGGCAGGAGAACTCTCCAAGCTGACTCACAAGCCGACCCAGGGGTTCACGCCCCGCATGTGTTCAAGGCAGCTCTAGGGCTGCTGGACTGACTGGGCTCTGGTGGCGGCAAACCCACCCGTAGTCTTGACCTCGGTCTTGGCTGTGTTGGGTACGGGCTCTGCTCGGAAGTGAACCTGTGCGTATCAGGTACCTCTGGTCATGGCTCTGAGAAACAGGTACCACCCTCTGACCTTAACAGGATATGCGGCCAGTCCGCAGGCTCTGGGGACAGCCTTTTGTCTCCCTCAAGGGCCCAGTATAGTACCGCGCTGATGGTCCTTTGGTTTGGCCTCTGGTTCTCCAAGCCGGGGAGTTTCTTGGTTGCTAGCGGTCGGGCCGGTAAGGGCTTAAGCCACCCCCAGGTCGCTATCTTTTGGCTGGCTGTTGGGTTTGGGGTTACAGCCCAGTAGCTTCTCACATCTAGTCCCCATTCGCCTTTCAGCGACTCATGGAGTATTCATGACATATCAGCACCGCAGTTCATTCATGGCACATCAGGTCACATCAGGGCAGTGACCATGGCCCTCTCAGGTCATGGCTGTTTTGCCAGGCATCGCTACCTCCAGGGAAAAATCTGCAGTGAGGAATGCCCATTCTGCCTCTCCAGTGTCGAGAATGTGGAGCACTTCATCTGTGAATGCCCCGCCTTTACTCAGGTCAGGCTCACCTACCTCGGCCCAAACCAGGACCTCTCCAATGTTTTCAGGCCCGAGAATCTCTGCCAGCTTGTCTGCTACCTAAGGGCTACTGGGTGAGTGACAGTCCACCTCCTGGACCCTCCAGAGGGGGACCGCGCTGCGGACACCGGCACCACCGGAACTCCCTGCATGACACTGCAGCACTAGCTGCCCATGGTCGCCAGGGGTTAGCAAAATGAGCGGCAACGCCTCCTCACTGTTTCTGGACGCATGGAGCCCCCTGCAGCTAAGTCAAGTAAGTTAAGTATGGCTATGATATATTTTAGTTTGCATAGAGCATAGAGATGTGGCATCTTTTTTACTTTTGTCCTTTTCTTGCTATATTATTAAATCTTTAAATATTAAAGAAAAAGAAGAAAAAAGTCAAAAAATAATAAAAATATTTTTTTCTATTATCTTTCCTATTTTTTTCTTACCATATTTGTATGTTTCTACTTCAAGTAGCTGTATATAAAATACAAAAAATTGCTATGGGTTTACAAGTTTGCTAAAAATAATCACTTTGTTTTTAGCCTATAATCATTCAATCCTTTGATACAACCAACAAGATGAAAGACCACCAAACCTGGCAATTTCTTTTACTTAAAAAAACTAGGAATATAGACATATATACACATCTTTATATATAGGTTATATGATGCCATGATGGGGTTTCTTAGAAAGCTTAAATTCAAACTTACACGCCAAAAATGTATGCTGTTTTACTTTTCAAAATATTCTCTATAATAATAGCCTTTTGTCAAAATACACTTGTTTCAGTTAGTATAAATAGGAGCAAAGTTTAGGGAGAGAGAACCAACTTGCTCATGTGATCAAATCATTTATAGCTTGTTCAAAACTTGTGTTAATAAGCTCAAATGAGTTCAGTTCACAGATCATTGCTTATTTCTAAGAGTATTGTAAAGAAGGTTGAAAGTCAGAATTGGGAATTCATGCAAATAGAATACTAAGAGTAATTGCTGTGACCCTCTAATCTCAGTACTGCCCAGACTGGAGAGAAATACATATACCAGTAAGACCACTTGGACCATATACTAATGATGCTACAAGAACATTGCTAAGAATGCTACCAGAATACTACCAAGAATGCTACCTAGAAATATATGACAGTTAGAAATATTAGAAAAAAGGGATATAATTAACTAAATAAGGAAAGCTTTAGTACAACTTTGAGATTTATAAAGAAAGCCGAAATGCCTATTACAACTTGGTGGCTTAACAGTGGGATTGAAATATATAGAGTAGAAGAAATAGCCCTGTGACAGTTAAATGACTTAATAGAGCATATAAGAATCATTTACAAATTGTTCATTAAGAATTGCCTCCCAAGATTTGTCCACTGCAATTTGCCTGAATTATCTACAAGGTTTGCCTATAGTGCTTTTTTACTATAGAGCATTTAGCCATGTGGTAGATTTTGTTTGCATTGCCTCCTAATGCTTAGTAACTCTTAATAAAGAGATTTACCCAATCAAAACATTTAGATAATAACTGCATGCAAAATGCTTTTTTGTTAGTTCTATATAGGCCCTATATTCAAGGGTACATCAGTGAGCTATTAATTAATGTATATACAGTTGCTTTGTCTACTAAATCTCTTCATCAAGACTTATGTGATACAAGTATTGGGGGAGGGGGTGTAGACAAAATCTGCCATGTGACTATATGTAATTCACTTAAAATTCACTTGCTATCAAACTGCATTATAGGCTAATTTTAGTGGGCAATTTGCTCATAGGCAAAATGCACCAGGGGCAAATCTTGGTGGGAAGTTTGGCAGACAAATCTCAATAGGCAATTCTTATAAACTTGACTTGATATAAGTTAATTTCCTATTAAATTTAAAGCAGTGCAAAAATGGTTAAAAGGCTTAAAGGGTTTAAGGGTTAAATATTTTGGTCTTATGAAATTTTGGATATATAAAAGGAAATGTGACTTTTTGAGGGACCTGTCCTAATCAGTGTGCTATCTAACTCCTCCCCCTTTTTGGCCACTATGTGGTTGGTGGGAGGAGTTCTTTGTTATTGGTCCCTTGTGTTGTTCTGTTTTCTTATAAGACTGAGCTTTCTTAGAGAAACTTAGCACCCAAATTGGTAACTTTTTCTACATTTTTTCTAGACTAAGTCAATATTTTGATTGCTCCTAGATCTTTATAATCTTCCAATAAGCACCTACTAACTACCCTTTCTTTCTCCATTGTTTTCAACTTCTTGTAATTGTAACACCTACCTTCTTGAGACTTCTAGATTGCTTGTGATTATAGACGCTATCACGACTATTCAATGACTACCATGCCAAGCAGCCTTGCCTATTAGCGTATCTATTAAGTTATTATTCCTCTTTTGAACTGCCCTTGGATATTGTCAGCTTAGTCTCCTCCTATTGCTTACCATCTAATATAATATCTTAACTTATTATGCTTTAAAAATTAAATTAACATAGAGACAGACAAAGGTTAATAGATAAGGCCTAGTGGCTTTACCTTTTAGCACATTGCATTTTCTATGAAACAGATTCAAATACAAACATTACATTGAAAAATATTGCTTTTGTGTTTTTTTTTAAAAAAGTTCCAGTACATGATATAAGTAGACTTATTTGATAGGAATAGTTTTGGCATATAGCACAATTCATCTTTTTTGATAAGATTTATTCTGGCATAGGCATGCCATGATCTTGGCTATGGTGCAAGGCCAACAATGCACACTTAAATCTTTGGGCATATATTATGCCATAGCCTAGATCATGGCAAGCACAATGCCAGAATGAAAATTTGTTTTTTTCAATTTTATGCCAACATGAAATTAAAAAAAAATTATGCTAAGCCTAGAGCTGTTTATGGCAAAATCCAAAAACGTGGGATAAAAAGGTAAAACAAATCTACAGACATTTAATGGAAAGTAATGTATCTAAAAGAGGTTTTTGAAAGATAGATAGGTCTTTAGAAAATAGTTCTGGATAAAAACTATTGTTTTCATGCTTTATATTGTTGAATAAATAAGAAAAAACCACAAAAAATCATTTTGAAAGTCCGAGTTGACCAATTTGCAATTTTTTGTTTCATTTTTTTTCATTATTAAACAATTAATTTTAAGACTTGTAGGCCTTAGAGAAGGCTAATTTTTTTACTACTTACAAAACAGAAAGTAATCTGTGTTTTACTTTTTATTCAATTCAAAAAGATGAAGTATTTCTAAGGATTTCAAAGTTTTTCAAAACCATATAAACTTGCGAAAATTCATACTAATATAAAGTGCAAAGTTTGCCAGCAAACATCTTTCTCTAAAAGTAAATATATCGCTAATTCCTTGTTGCAAAATAATCTTTAAGTTGTTTTCTTTCATTTGAATATTAACTTGCATAGTATTAGTATTTGTATTATGCCTATATTTAGACTTAAAAATTTTGGGTAAAAAATGGTACCACAAAATGTGAACCCGGCATCCAAATCAGATGCTTACTGTATGCTCATTAAGCGACGAAGAACAATGAAATTACACTAAAACATGTATCATTGCAGTGTATATGCAGGAAAAAAAAGAATTTTCCAAATCACTTTAGTAGAAGCTGAGTAAAATGCAATTTTCCAATCCTTATGGGAATTCCAATGTGTTACCCGGCTTCCAAATCAGATGCTTACTGTATGCTCATTAAGCAACGAAGAACAACGAAATTACACTAAAACATGTATCATCGCGGCGTGTATGCAGGAAAAAAAGAATTTTCCAAATCGCTTTAGTAGAAGCTGAGTAAAATGCAATTTTCCAATCCTTATGGGAATTCCAATGTGTTACCCGGCTTCCAAATCAGATGCTTACTGTATGCTCATTAAGCGACGAAGAACAATGAAATTACACTAAAACATGTATCATTGCAGTGTATATGCAGGAAAAAAAAGAATTTTCCAAATCGCTTTAGTAGAAGCTGAGTAAAATGCAATTTTCTGATCCTTACGGGAATTTGTATGTTTAAATAATAAACTTACGTTGAACACAATTTATTTCAAATGAACTCTACAAAATACACATTGTCAAGAGTAATGAAAGTGATAAACAAATAAACCCTTGAAAATAATGTTAAATATGTTGTAGAATTATAGAGTGTAACATTATAAGATAGTTAAAGTTATTAAAATACATTATTATAGCTTTTCTATCATTTTCATTAGACTCATTTTAGGTCGTAATTAAACTTACCATTTTAACAAATCATTTTATTAAAAATAAAGCTATACAAAAATAATTTGTGCTTTAATAGACTTTTTTACCTTTTAAAAACTTGAATAAATTTATTTTATAGCTTTATTGCTTTCAAATTGCCAAAAAACGAATTTTCATAAAACTTGCCCCCGATTTTTGGATTTCACCTTATACATTAATTTGTTTAGAGAATATATATTATTAGAAATAAAATAGTTTTACTAAACTACTCATAACAAGACATATTTTTCTGGGATTTTGGGTTGGGTTAGAAAAAGTTTGGCATATACTGGCATACCAAAAAATTGTAGGAGATTTTAGTTTGGCATATATTTAGGGTGTTCCTAACTATGGCCATGGGGCTTAATGGAATACTATAAATTCAAAACTTTTAAATGAATGACAATAGATAGATGCCTATAACAATAATAAATTATTATTTGATATTATTTTATTTTTTAATAATAAAAATATTAATTATTATAGGTAATGCCACAATATTAATAATAGGGCCTAATAATAAAATAATAATAATAATAATATTAAATAATAAAAATACCATATATGCTTATATTAGTGCCTCAGTTTATATTATAAATTGAGTATCATTTTTATTGGCCTAGTCACAACTCTTACTAGGCCTAGTCTTAGGCCTAGTCAGTCATACTGATAGGCCTAAATAATGTCAGTCAAGAGTCAATAATGAAATTTTTTAATGTGTTAAAGACAAAATTACAGCTATCACGTCAGGAAAAATTAGGCATAGCATGCCCTAGGCATAGTAATTTTCTAAGTAGATCTATTGAACTTACTTAGGGTAGGCCTACTTACCAAGGATAACAGAAAAGAAAACAAGCACTAATGCAAGACGCATCTGTAGTTAATTTTTATTGTTTAAAATCCTAATTTGCCTTGTTACAATAGTTTAGGATAAATGAGATAAGATAATAAAATACTGAGATCTCAGTTCTCAACTCAGCCTTAATGAGATTGCCATACAAACGAAAATATTAATATAATTGGCGCGGCCAACAATTATTTAGCATTCGGTAGCTAGGGTGGCGCTGAACTCGACCTGTTAACTAACTTAGTGTGCATTTAAGCAAACATTTAGGCAGCTAATTATGTTATTATTACAAGATTAACACCATTTAATTTATTCTTTTTGTAAAAAATTGCAAATGCTCTAAAATTATGTAGGCTTTACAGATTCGTAAATTATCTGCATGTATGTAGTATCCCCCGGCTTGTTCTCCGGTGTAAATGGTTAGATGTGACTGCTCCTGCTACGCGAATGCAGCGAAATACGCAAAGCTGACTGCGTAGCAAGACCAGGCGCGTCGCCACCGGAGGGACACGGGGGACATGTCCCCCCCCGTAAAGCTATGGGGGGCATGCCAATGCTTTTCCTACCCCACATTGTGACTCGTTGTGATAATCAATAATTTTTCTTCAGGGCGCAAAAAATAGCGCTTACGGCGCTAAAATGAGTGCCTACAGCGCCAAAATGAGTGCCTGCGGCGCCAAAGGAGTGCGTGCGGCGCCAAAATGAGTGCCTCCGGCGCCAAAATGAGTGCATGCGGTGCCAAAAGTAATGCCTGTGGCGCCAAAATGAGTGCCTGCGGCGTCAAAATGATCCCTGAGACGAGCTGGAAGCCAACGTTTGATCATCTACGTACATGTAGATATAAAATTAACATTTAGAACTTTCAACACTAATTTTATAGAAGAAGCTCTATATAAATATCAATAAAGCTATAATAAAAGCAAGACATATCAAAAGCTGAAAGTCATTCGGTCTGTCTCCTATCAAAAGCAATAACAAATTTTGTGCTAAAAATGAGAACCTCCTACTATACACTACATGCATTTCCGTAATGTACTTTTTCGGAAAAACAACCTGCCTCCTAAAATTTCCCAAGTCCGTAATCCTTCTACTTGAGTAGTCCTTGAGCGAAACGTTGGTTTGTGGGTGGCAGGACGTGCAGCTGTGCGTGCCAAACCAGACAAATAAAGGCACAGTTCCGCTGAGATGCGCCACCTAGATAATTGTGTCCGGGATTGCATTAGAAATGTTTTCAAATTCTTTGCAATACGAAGCCACGGCGCATTCGGTGGATATATTTTTTACTTTTCCAGTCTAGATTTCGGACTTTTCAGACTTTTTTTCGATTTGCGGAGCTATGCCATGTCGCTTTGTCCCCTAAATCTTTTCATTAAGACTTACTAAGTATTGGAGAGCAATGCTGACAAAATCTGCCGCGTAGCTAAATGCGCTGCGGAAAAATGCACGCTGAAAGCAATTCGCATGCGGGCAATTCTCATATGGAACCATTGGTGCTATTTAGTTAAAAATTCTGTCTGTACTAGCTGTTTGTCTGTCCGTCTACATGCAGTCTTATGTCTGTGTCTTAGTGTCAGCTGTCTCTATATGTCCTGTAAAAATGTGTGCGGTATAATGTTATTTATTAGTCACAGATCTTATCACAGAAGCAATCTGCTTACTTCCTATCCTTTTATGAAGCCTCACCGAAATACACAAAGACAACGAATTAATGGATTTCCGCTATATCGTCCGAATGCTGATACTTAAGCGTGTAGTTCGTAAACAACTAAAGGGATTCTGGTGGAAGCCTATTAATATCAGTTCATTCATATTTAGGATTATAACGAAATATACAATACTAGTCGCTACGTAGTACAGATTTGTACTAAAAAGCAAGTGGCAATAGCCGACGAAGATTCGAAGAGCTCTTGTTGCTAGCGGCCCTACCATTGGCTACTGCGCAGACATCCCATAATGCTTCATCGTCACCTCTGAGATGCTGGTTGAACGGCGGGTGGAATTGCTATGACCGCGAGGGAACGATCGAACAATATCAGCAAGCTGAATGCATGATGCCAAAACTGCTGCTGAAAAGAACACACGACGTAATTCACAGTCTGTTGCACAGCGATGGTTGTGCTCTAAGTTTCTAAGATACTGCAGACCTAAACTGACTCATTTTATCAGGTGAGTAACATTTAGAGATTTGATTATACTCGTAATATTAAATCAGCATTTATTGGGTGTGTTGAGCCAGGATTTCAACAAGTTTCTCTAATGGTTGGGGACTTTGCAATTGATTAGTTAGGCACTTTTAGTTCGAACTTGGCTCTGATACTTGCAGTTTGTGTGTTGATCGCAATGTCCACTTAAGTAATAAGACGTAGGTACCTCAGGAAATTCTCAATTTTGGCTTTCACACCCTGAAAGTTTCATAACCGTTTGGGCTCTTTAAAAACTATTTGAAACTTGAGCGTCTGCTCAAATCCAAGCTAGGTCGTTTAAGTTTATTTGACCAAAATATCCAAAGAATGCTGAAAAGTGGAGACTGAAACTTTTCCTTTAACACGACTCTCCCCATGAATGCATTTATGCAGCAATTTTTTGTCACACACTGCTCTCGTCCGAAGATAATGCGCCGAGACCCCAGTTGGCGCAAAGCAGTCGACATGAAATCGAAAAAAAATCCTTTTAGAAAACACTATACGAGCTTAGTAGAAAACATGCAGTATTTCTTCACGTCAAGGCAAATATGACTATATACGGTATAGTTCGTAGTCGCCCTACTCTGTTTATTTACCTGCTAATGCCTTTCCGTGTCAAGATAGCGCCAATTCGTTTCGTGAAGTTTGCATTGTCAATCGCTCCCTACTCTGCAGCAGCAGTAAGTCCAAAACAAGCTTTTAAAATGATGCATTTATTGTCACTAATTGATGTGACTACAAAAACCACAGAAAGTGACAAACCGGAACCGGCTACCATGTCATAAATGCCCCCTTATTGGCTTGCTATTAGTTTTATTGCCAGCCCACACTGCCCTCGGATCGTGTGTCTGAGCAAAACAAATTCTGTTTACCGTAAAGGGTCTTTGGAAGCTTTGATTGAGGCTGGAACTGGCTGGAAATGCAATAATTATACACTTAAATGGTGAGTTATAGGCAGCTTAGGTAATTAGGCTACCCTTGTCGCTTGTTGGGTGTCAGTAAATGATTAATCTGACAGTAAATCATAAATAATCTATCTGCGATAAAAATCATAACCCAGAGCTTTGCAGCTTGCTTTGCAATGGATTTTCCTAGATTTACGCTTCTGATCTGTTTTTCAGCACAAAGACCTGTCTGACCAATTCCATCAGCTACCAGATCCAGTTCCCTCAGCTACTAGATCAGGTACTTCAGCTACCAGACCTATCTCCCTTCAGCTACCAGACCCATCTGCCTCAGCTACCAGCCACATTTCCATCAGCTACCAGACACATTTCCCTCAGCCATCTCCCTTCAGCTACCAGACCCATCTCCCTCAGCTACAAGACCCATCTCCCATCAGCTACCAGACCCATTTCCCTCAGCTACCAGACCCATCTCCCATCAGCTACCAGACCCATCTCCCTCAGCTACCAGACCCATCTCCCATCAGCTACTAGACCCATTTCCCTCAGCTACCAGACCCATCTCCCTCAGCTACCAGACCCATCTCCCATCAGCTACCAGACCCATCTCCCATCAGCTACCAGACCCATTTCCTTCAACTACCAGACCCATCTTTTTCCAGCTATCAGACCCATTTCCCTTCAGCTACCAGACCCATCTCCCTCAGCTACCAGACCCATCTCCCTCAGCTACCAGACCCATCTCCCATCAGCTACCAGACCCATCTCCCATCAGCTACCAGACCCATCTCCCTCAGCTACCAGACCCATCTCCCATCAGCTACTAGACCCATTTCCCTCAGCTACCAGACCCATCTCCCTTCAGCTACCAGACCCATCTCCCTCAGCTACCAGACCCATTTGCAGAAATGAGTGTTTCGCAAAAAGATGAGCCTGCTCTGTACTTTTCTCCATCGATTTCAGAGCAGCAGCAGAGGTTGAGGAATCGTTAAGACTCCAGCAGCTATTAGAGAGCGAGGCAGAAGTGTCTTCGGCTCGAGAAAAATTGTTCAATTGATTTTTTCATCACTTTCAGCTGCTAAGGCCGGCGTCCCATTGCCCAAGCCAATTTTCGGAGACTTTGGAGAAAGCACGAGTCTCGGTAGCAAGTGTGGCTTAGGTAGGAAATTGCGAGCAGAAGCAAAAATTCACAGCTGAGCATTGCTCAATTAATGAGACAGGAAATCGTGCTCCAGTGGCGGCTGCAGCAGACAGAATTGCTAATTAGGCTCTGCTCAAATTTCGAGACGATAAACTTGATCAGGAAGCGGCGCCAGGGATCTCGGGGGCAACTCAATTTCTCGAATAAAATGACACTAATATGGTTCTGCACTAATGACTGCCGGCGTTCAAATCCAGTTTTCCCTCGAGGCTGTAGCAGATTCGCCACTTGTAGCAGCAAAATCCAAGCAAGCATTCAGGCTGCATTTTCTCTTTTCAATTTTTTATCTTGGGCACATCCTGGCGACAATCTGCGAGAAGAAACTAGCAATGTAGCGTTCTACAGAACGATTAACCTCACTGCACCTACCAAGTTGCGGCCATGCATTGGGCTCGCCCAGCATTTGAGGCAATAATAATAATAATAATAATTGATTTCACCTGCCCCAATTGGGCCAGATGTGCAACCGACAGCTCAGCCGCAGCTATTGCGCGGCGCATCTGAAGGCTGCGTACGGCTGTTCAGTCCAAGAACTGGGGGGTCGCCACGCACCCTCAATTACCCCAGCTAATGCAGGCACCCATTTTACAGCTGGGTGAACTGAAGCACTGCAGAGTTACCCCCGAACTTTCAGTCGTTTATTTACCTGCTAATGCCCTTTCCGTATCAAGATGCGGCCAATTCGTTTCGTGACGTTTGCATTGTCAATCGCTCCCTACTCTGCAGCAGCAGTAAGTCCAAAACAAGCTTTTAAAATGATGCATTTATTGTCACTAATTGATGTCACTACAAAAACCAATGAAAATGACAAACCGGGACCGTCTACCATGTCATAAATCCCGCCCCCCTTATTGGCTTGCTATTAGATTGCTCGAGCTCAAGGACACAAATTGTTCCAGTAAGGATCGGGAATCGAACCCCTGACTTTTCAGTCGTGAGTTCAACGCTCTAACTTGGAAGTTTTAGGAGGCCGGTTTTACTGAAAAAGTTCTTGATTCGAGACTGTCTGCTTCGACTGACTGAAAGTTTAACCTGCAACCTCTTTGCCTCCACAGCAAACAAGAACTTTTGCAGCAAATTCTAATCGTAAAAGTTAGAGTTTGTCTCCGAATACTCAGGTAAAATTAGGAATTGGAAATTGTTAAGCGCCACTTATCCAGCTTGAAATTTTCAGACCAACCCTTACTGCTGCTCCTCTAGACATTTAGCTTGCTACACTGCTTGGCCTAGCTTTCTGGCATGCAGAAGAAGAGCAAACTGCATTGCACAGTTTCTACTTCTGACTACCCTATTTGGACTTTGCTGTCTGATGGCTAATGATGCGGCGTTGCGCTTTGCTCCTTGGGCAACACTTGCTGCAAGATGGCCAACCTCGTTTCGAGGGTTCCGCTATGCAGTGGGCTGCAGGGTGATGGCACTGCAAAGCAAATTGAATCTGCAGGGTGACTTTACACACAATCTGCTGCATTTGTACACTTCTGGTCTGAACAGAACTGCGCACTGTTTGAACTGCTTTGTGAAGCAGGATAAAACGCATTGAGAAACTTCATTGGATTGCAAACTCTGCTTCTAAAGGGCCTTTAGATTAAAAAAGTAATTTTCCATGGTACACTGCTTAGCTATCAGACCCATCTCCCTTAGCTACCAGACCCATCTCCCTTAGCTACCAGACCCATCTTCCTTAGCTACCAGACCCATCTCCCTTAGCTACCAGACCCATCTTCCTTAGCTACCAGACCCATCTCCCTTAGCTACCAGACCCATCTCCGTTACGCTGTAGCTACCAGACCCATCTTCCTTAGCTACCAGACCCATCTTCCTTAGCTACCAGACCCATCTTCCTTAGCTACCAGACCCATCTCCGTTACGCTGTAGCTACCAGACCCATCTTCCTTAGCTACCAGACCCATCTTCCTTAGCTACCAGACCCATCTTCCTTAGCTACCAGACCCATCTTCCTTAGCTACCAGACCCATCTTCCTTAGCTACCAGACCCATCTTCCTTAGCTACCAGACCCATCTTCCTTAGCTACCAGACCCATCTCCCTTAGCAATCAGACCAATCTCCCTTAGCTACCAGACCCATCTCCGTTACGCTGTAGCTACCAGACCCATCTCCCTTACCTACCAGACCCATCTCCCTTACCTACCAGACCCATCTCCATTCAGCTACCAGAGCCATCTCCCTTAGCAATCAGACCCATCTCCCTAAGCTACCAGACCCATCTCGATTAGCTACCAGACCCATCTACCTTACCTACCAGACCCATCTCCGTTACGCTGTAGCTACCAGACCCATCTCCCTTACCTACCAGACCCATCTCCCTTACCTACCAGACCCATCTCCATTCAGCTACCAGAGCCATCTCCCTTAGCAATCAGACCCATCTCCCTAAGCTACCAGACCCATCTCGATTAGCTACCAGACCCATCTACCTTACCTACCAGACCCATCTCCCTTACCTACCAGACCCATCTCCATTAGCTACCAGACCCATCTACCTTAGCTACCAGACCCATCTCCTTTAGCAATCAGACCCATCTCCCTTAGCAATCAGACCCATCTCCCTTAGCTACCAGACCCATCTCCCTTACCTAACAGACCCATCTCCCTTACCTACCAGACCCATCTCCCTTCAGCTACCAGACCCATCTTCATTAGCTACCAGACCCATCTACCTTATCTATCAGACCCATCTCCCTTCGCTACCAGCCCATCTCCCTTACAGTGTAGCTACCAGACCCATCTCCCTTACAGTGTAGCTACCAGACTCATCTCCCTCAGCAACGAGACCCATTTCCCTCAGCTACCAGACCTATCTCCCATAGCTACCATGCCCGTCTTACCAAGCTACCGATGCTGAATATTAAATAGCACGCAGGCTCTGAAAGTTCTGCTACAGGTGATAGAAGTGAAATCAATCATACAACTCCCATATAGAGATTTAGTGGTGCAGGATATTAACAATGATCTGTTCTAGCTTAAGGCTAGAAAATATCTAGATTCGATCCGGTTCAGGTCTGGATTCACTTGGTCCGGCTTTTGGCTTCTTTGCAGACACAAACAGGTGCAATAGACACAACCATACGGACAGGCAGACAAACAGACACAAACGGGTTCAATAAACACAACCATACGGACAGGCAGACAAACAGACACAAACGGGTTCAATAGACACAACCATACGGACAGGCAGACAAAAGACACAAACAGGTGCAATAGACACAACCATACGGACAGGCAGACAAACAGACACAAACAGGTGCAATAGACACAACCATACGGACAGGCAGACAAACAGACACAAACAGGTTCAATAAACACAACCATACGGACAGGCAGACAAACAGACACAAACGGGTTCAATAGACACAACCATACGGACAGGCAGACAAAAGACACAAACAGGTGCAATAGACACAACCATACGGACAGGCAGACAAACAGACACAAACAGGTGCAATAGACACAACCATACGGACAGGCAGACAAACAGACACAAACGGGTGAAATAGACACAACCATACGGACAGGCAGACAAAAGACACAAACAGGTGCAATAGACACAACCATACGGACAGGCAGACAAACAGACACAAACAGGTGCAATAGACACAACCATACGGACAGGCAGACAAACAGACACAAACAGGTGCAATAGACACAACCATACGGACAGGCAGACAAACAGACACAAACAGGTGCAATAGACACAACCATACGGACAGGCAGACAAACAGACACAAACGGGTGAAATAGACACAACCATACGGACAGGCAGACAAATAGACAGACAGCGATGGATAAATGACTGATACGGACAGACAGGCACAGAAATAGATAGACAGACAGTACATGCTACTACAAGTAGCCAATTGCTAAAATCTGCTTTAGTCGCTAGATAAAGAACCAGCGTGGGCGCCGCGTTCGTCTTTCAAGAACCGGAAGCTGCGCGCTGGCGCTGTCGCACCACAACTCCAGTTTCCGGTTGCCAGCGCTTGCATGACGACCGTCAGGGTCCGACCCGATTCGGTCGCAGCCCGGATCTTGTCGACTGTCAGGCCCTTCGGCGTGGCTGCCCGGACAACAGCGTTGAATAGTCGGGTCTCTGCGGCCTTGTCTTTGACGGGCAGTGGGTTGCGACTGAAGAGATCCGCCGGATTGTCCTCGCCCTTGCGGTAGTGCAGCGTAAACTAGAAGTGCTGGGTCTGCAGCACGATACGGCCGTGGTCGGTGTAGACATCGAATAGAACGTGAACTTCAGGCACCCGAAACTTGACGCACAGGGCCTCGCGCTCGATCTGGCTGAATGGCCGCTCCATGTCGCTGAGGGTTCGGCTCGCGTAAACCACCATGCTGCAGGATTACGGTGTGCCAAGACACTAAAAGTGACAATCAAACTGAACCCAAAGCAGTTTTTTGCGCTTCTGACACTAAACGACGCTTCTAACACTAGCTAGCAGACAACGTTTAAATCGCAGAAGCCCAGACTAGATTCTTTGCACACCCTTGGGCTGTTGCAATAAAGCACTCACTCCTTAAGTGTTAGAGTCCAACTTCCTTTCATTCAGCGAATCAAAGCGACAGTGCAGTGGGAGGCAAGCATTCATGCTCGATTGGCCATTTTGCTGAAGCCTGAGATCGCATACAGGCACGCGCTCACACAGGGTGTACAGCGACCCTGGCGTTCTCATCGTCAGGCATGTACACTCTCTGTGCAATGGGAGCTTGGCCCTCATTGGCTCGGGGTTCGTGTATATGGGTTTAGGGGGTAGGGTTTAGGTTAGGATCAGGGTTCGGTTAAGGGTTTAGGATCAGGGTTCGATTAAGGGTTTAGGGTCAGGGTAGGGGTAAGGGTTTAGGGTCAGGGTAGGGGTAAGGGTTTAGGGTCCGGGTAGGGGTAAGGGTTTAGGGTCAGGGTAGGGGTAAGAGTTTAGGGTCAGGGTAGGGGTAAGGGTTTAGGGTCAGGGTAGGGGTAAGGGTTTAGGGTCAGGGTAGGGGTAAGGGTTTAGGGGGTAGGGTTTAGGTTAGGGTCAGGGTAGGGGTAAGGGTTTAGGGTCAGGGTAGGGGTAAGGGTTTAGGGTCAGGGTAGGGGTAAGGGTTTAGGGTCAGGGTAGGGGTAAGGGTTTAGGGTCAGGGTAGAAGTAAGGGTTTAGGGTCAGGGTAGGGGTAAGAGTTTAGGGTCCGGGTAGGGGTAAGGGTTTAGGGTCAGGGTAGGGGTAAGGGTTTAGGGTCAGGGTAGAAGTAAGGGTTTAGGGGGTAGGGTTTAGGTTAGGGTCAGGGTAGGGGTAAGGGTTTAGGGTCAGGGTAGGGGTAAGGGTTTAGGGTCAGGGTAGGGGTAAGGGTTTAGGGTCAGGGTAGGGGTAAGGGTTTAGGGTCAGGGTAGGGGTAAGAGTTTAGGGTCAGGGTAGGGGTAAGGGTTTAGGGTCAGGGTAGGGGTAAGGGTTTAGGGTCAGGGTAGGGGTAAGGGTTTAGGGTCAGGGTAGGGGTAAGGGTTTAGGGTCAGGGTAGGGGTAAGGGTTTAGGGTCAGGGTAGGGGTAAGGGTTTAGGGTCAGGGTAGGGGTAAGGGTTTAGGGTCAGGGTAGGGGTAAGGGTTTAGGGTCAGGGTAGGGGTAAGGGTTTAGGGTCAGGGTAGGGGTAAGGGTTTAGGGTCAGGGTAGGGGTAAGGGTTTAGGGTCAGGGTTTAGGGTCGGCAGTCAAATGGCTGGCAGTCGATTCGCGGCAGTCAATTATTGTAGATCCGCTCGATTTGTGCATTCCCGCAGTGCCGCCGTGTCTCTGCAGCATTTCAATCGTGTAGTTTTGAGAAGCAGCTTCTGAACACCTGAGTCTGAAACGGAAGCCAACGAGAAAGACCCAGGCATCGAGCATTCCAGGGGAGGCGCAGTTCGTTAACAGACGGACCTCGACCCCCCTCTCGGCTAGACGGCATGTCCGCCGCCCGGACACTCGGACAGGGGAGGCAGGACAGGCAGCGCCTGCCGAGGCGCCAGCCAATGAAGCCGGCCGGCAGCAGCGATGTGGCAGAGCCAGTGGCGGGGAGGCTGGGCCCTGGGCCGGGGCATCCGGGAGCAGAGATATTCGCCACTCGAGCCTCCGCGGCCCTGCTGGAACCTGGCAGTTGCGAATCCAGCAGCGGCAGTCGCAAAGAGCACGCAGCGGCCTCAGGCCTCGACGCCGCCCCCGATGCTCGCGTGCCGCTGTCGCCTTCGTCCGAGGCGTTGACCCAGTCAACCACTGACGAGCCGCCCTCGCCAGCGTCGCTTTTGCCGCTGGACTCTCAGGCCGTTTTGGATCGGCTCAGGAGGGTCGGGTTCGCCACCGGCATGTCGGGTGAGGCCATGATAATTTTCTCATTGTTTTATCGTGCGTCTGAGAGCAACACATGCCTAATAGAGGGCAGAGGCATTCATTGATTATAATCTTAAAAGTAGGCCCAGTGATGTTAGATAAAGTAATCTAGGATATAATTAGACATATAGGATGCCACACCTCAGATCTAGGATGCCACACCTCACATCTAGGATATCACACCTCAGATCTGGGATGCCACACCTCATATCTAGGATATCACACCTCAGATCTAGACCTCAGATCTAGGATATCACACCTCAGATCTAGGATGCCACACCTCAGATCTAGGATAGCACGCCTCAGATCTAGGATGCCACATCTCATATCTAGGATATCACGCCTCAGATCTAGACCTCAGATCTAGGATATCACACCTCAGATCTAGACCTCAGATCTAGGATATCACACTTTAGATCTAGGATGTTATACCTCAGATCTAGGATATCACACCTCAGATCTAGAATATCACACCTCAAATGTAGAATATCACACCTCAGATCTAGGATATCACACCTCAGATCTAGGATACCACACCTCATATCTAGGATATCACACCTCAGATCTAGACCTCAGATCTAGGATATCACACTTTAGATCTAGGATGTTATACCTCAGATCTAGAATGTCACACCTCAGATCTAGAATGTCACACCTCAGATCTAGAATGTCAAACCTCAGATCTAGAATGTCACACCTCAGATCTAGGATGTCACACCTCAGATCTAGAATGTCACACCTCAGATCTAGAATGTCAAACCTCAGATCTAGAATGTCACACCTCAGATCTAGAATGTCACACCTCAGATCTAGGATGTCACACCTCAGATCTAGAATGTCACACCTCAGATCTAGAATGTCACACCTCAGATCTAGAATGTCACACCTCAGATCTAGAATGTCAAACCTCAGATCTAGAATGTCACACCTCAGATCTAGGATGTCACACCTCAGATCTAGAATGTCACACCTCAGATCTAGAATGTCAAACCTCAGATCTAGAATGTCACACCTCAGATCTAGAATGTCACACCTCAGATCTAGGATGTCACACCTCAGATCTAGAATGTCACACCTCAGATCTAGAATGTCACATCTCAGATCTAGAATGTCACACCTCAGATCTAGAATGTCACATCTCAGATCTAGAAATGTCAATACTATTTTTTTGACCTTCTAGTATTTCAAAAGTAAGTCCAGCAAGAACTTCTCAAAAGTGTGTTGCTTCCAATTCAGGGGGCAGTTCGAGAATCATAAGCTACAGCAAATTCTGGAAAAAGTGCTCCCGTAGAATCAAAAGAAAAATGACAGTTTCATAGAAAATTAGATTAACTTCCCAGTGCCGGCACTCGTATAGAGCATTCACGTATAGTTGCAATTGCAAATTAGTCAAAGTAGACAGTCAACTAGGCCTTAAAAATGAGCATTTTTGGCTGCTACTCATCAAGCCTTAACAATGGGCAGCTATCCAAAAAACTTCTTAAGCATTCCTTCGTTCCGGCTAACGGTAGCAATACCTGGCACTGACCCATGCAGACCACGGCTGCACACAGGAGAACTGCAGCATGCGTCAGCTCCAAATCGTCTCCAATTTCTGCTAAAAAATTCCTCAGTGTCCCATTGTCTCTCAGCCGCCGCGCAGTCTATTATTGATGAAGATGAGCACAATGCAGGGATGCAGTGAGTTTAACCAGGCAGTGCAGCGGGGCCTGTTGCGTGGGTAGACAGCGGCTGCCTCCCTTCCTTACTGCAGCAGCCAACCCCAAAACTTTTGTCTGCATAAAAGGCTTGTTTTGACAAGTATTGATCCACTCCGTGCTTAGTAGGAGAGGCATCTCTGGCCGCACAGGCTGGGAACTTGAGTAGCAGCTCACAGACTGAGGCATTTGCAAACTGCTTATATACTCGGCTCGGGGGCAAGGTGAGTCTAAGGCGCTTCTCTACGCGATTTGCGTCAAAGATAAAATGAGCTGACTAATTCTCACTCCGCACTTCAATATCAAAGGCGGTTGTAGTCTAGTGGTTAGGGCGTCGGACTCACTATTGAACGGTCGGGGGTTCGATTCTCGACCCACTCGGAACAATTTGTGTCCTTGAGCAAGACACTTAACTCTGCATTGCTTCAGTTCACCCAGCTGTAAAATGGGTGCCAGCATTAGCTGGGGTAATTGAGGGTGTGTGGCGACCCCCCCAGTTCTTGGACTGAACAGCCGTACGCAGCCTTCCGATGCGCCGCGCAATAGCTGCGGCTGAGCTGTCGGTTGCACATCTGCTCATTAGGGCAGGTGTAATCAGTTATCATTATTCAAAATCATGCAAAGGCATGAATTTCTCAGTAGACTTTCTGCATCAGCACTTAAGCCTATAACTATATGCGAGCTATGACTGACCATTTTCTCCGTTACCACTCACTAAGACATTAGATTGATAAAAATTGTGAAACCAGCTCGGAAGAGGTACATAGTTTGGAATCCGGAAGTCCCGAAGGTGGTACAGATTGTCAGTTTAGTGCAAGAGTCTTGGTCAATGCATATGAGATCGAAACTCGCACTAGTTTTAATTGCCGCTTCTTTCTGCTAGAGTAGTCTCTTGAGCTGCTCAGCGTTTCTGTTACTGCGCCGCCAGTTTGACATCCGGTACGTTTGAGATTATTTTTTACTGCGACAAATTCCTGAGGCCACCCATCGGAACGCTGTGAAGCGCATCGTGTACTTGATAAAGCTAATAGTTGGATAATGAATCAATTGATTGCAAATAATTGGCCACATCCAGAGAAACTTCATATTCTGTGAAAGTCCAGCTTGTGCAGTTCACCCAGCTGGGTACGCCAGAATGCACAGATAGGAGAGAGAGAGGGGGGAGAGACTGGGCAATCAATGAGAGTAGAATATAACCCTCAGCCATCAGCTCAGAGATTGCCTGCCTGCGGGCATTGATTACCGGGAGTACGGCCGGGTCTTCGCCGGGAGGGTGTGTGACCGAGATATGATTAAGTGGCTGCAGCAGCCGCAAGCCCGCGACCTCCGAGCTCATCAGGAGGGACGCAGCTTCAAGCTGAGGACCTGAGGGCCCGCATCAGCTTAGACTGGGCCCTGATTGCCACTCTCAGTTCAACGAGACCGGTGGGAAATAAAAGAATGAGAAAATTCTCGATTGAAAATTGGGATAAAAAGGCGCTTAGTGATGCAAAATATAATCCTTAAAGTACCTTATTGAGTACTTTTTCATCCAGTGAGTTTAGCCTTTAGTTATTTACTCAAACAGATTGTATACCAGTACTGGCCCGTTCCTCAGTGCATCTCCGAGTGAACTATGGCATGATTAGTGTCTTGTTTCCCAGTGCATTTCCGAGTGAAATATGCCATGATTAGTGTCCCGTTTCCCAGTGCATTTCCGAGTGAACTATGCCATGATTAGTGTCCCGTTTGCCAGTGCATTTCCGAGTGAACTATGTCATGATTAGTGTCCCGTTTCCCAGTGCATTTCCGAGTGAACTATGGCATGATTAGTGTCTTGTTTCCCAGTGCATTTCCGAGTGAAATATGCCATGATTAGTGTCCCGTTTCCCAGTGCATTTCCGAGTGAAATATGCCATGATTAGTGTCCCGTTTCCCAGTGCATTTCTGAGTGAACTATGGCATGATTAGTGTCTTGTTTCCCAGTGCATTTCCGAGTGAAATATGCCATGATTAGTGTCCCGTTTCCCAGTGCATTTCCGAGTGAACTATGCCATGATTAGTGTCTTGTTTCCCAGTGCATTTCCGAGTGAACTATGTCATGATTAGTGTCCCGTTTCCCAGTGCATTTCCGAGTGAACTATGTCATGATTAGTGTCCCGTTTGCCAGTGCATTTCCGAGTGAACTATGTCATGATTAGTGTCCCGTTTCCCAGTGCATTTCCGAGTGAAATATGCCATGATTAGTGTCCCGTTTGCCAGTGCATTTCCGAGTGAACTATGTCATGATTAGTGTCCCGTTTGCCAGTGCATTTCCGAGTGAACTATGCCATGATTAGTGTCCCGTTTCCCAGTGCATTTCTGAGTGAACTATGTCATGATTAGTGTCCCGTTTCCCAGTGCATTTCCGAGTGAACTATGCCATGATTAGTGTCCCGTTTCCCAGTGCATTTCCGAGTGAACTATGCCATGATTAGTGTCCCGTTTCCCAGTGCATTTCTGAGTGAACTATGTCATGATTAGTGTCCCGTTTCCCAGTGCATTTCCGAGTGAACTATGCCATGATTAGTGTCCCGTTTCCCAGTGCATTTCCGAGTGAACTATGCCATGATTAGTGTCCCGTTTCCCAGTGCATTTCTGAGTGAACTATGTCATGATTAGTGTCCCGTTTCCCAGTGCATTTCCGAGTGAACTATGCCATGATTAGTGTCCCGTTTCGGACAAAACATTCTGAAATCGTTTTCCCACCAAAAGGAATTTGTCTCCGGCCAGGCCCCAATTTGCGACTTTGAATGCCGCGAGGTCGAGAGGTTGGGATTGGTGTCTCTGGAGCCCGCGCCTCTCCGCGGCCGGCAGCCATTTCTTCCTTCTTGAAATGCAAAAATCAATAATTGTCTGAGCCGCAGTTGGAATGAGCATGAGCTCTGAGTGGGGCAGGGATAGCGAATGAGAATCGGGTCCTTCCCCCCCAGCGCCAGTGAGAGAGCCGCCTGGGGTTGCTGGGCATGGTGCTTGTCTGCATCCAGGGCGGGAAGGTACTAATACTACATGTGGGTGGCAGTGCAGCACAAGCTCAGCACCCATCCTGGCTTTCCTTTGAAGGAGACAAAGCAGCATTCTTTTCTGGGCTGGGACGTCTGGGCCGCGTTTGTTCGTGACCGGCCTCGCTCGCGGCCGTGAGGCAAACTTAAACTCTTCCAAGGAAAAATAGGTATGAGGAGTGATTAGTGAGCGATTGCGATTTTGTTCTCTAGGATCTGTAGAGTTCTGTTTTCTTAATAAAGTACCAGCCATAAAAAGCACTGCAACCCTCCTTCACGTCCTTAGTTTGCCAGCTAATTTGGCTCTGAAATTGCAAAGTGCAAACCCGTGAGTTGCCCGCGGCGATGGGTTTGGGTTTGAGACGGATTTTTCCTTCATTTCCCAGGCCATCATCTGCTCAGCGCCGAGGCTACCAGCAATTCCCTGACTCCTCAAATCTTCATCCTCATTTTCCCTACCGCACGGGAAAATTTCTCCCCGAGTGCGTCCTCTCGAAATCCACGTCCAGCCCCCAGATTCAGGCAAAAAAAGCGAGTGAAAGAACTCGAGAAAGACACACAAAGGGCACGTTTTGCAGGCAAATGAAAAAATCCGGCTTACGAGCGGACTCGCAGCAGGAGATTCGGAGAGTGCATGCCTATAGGAAGCTGCCTGAGATCTAGGAATGCTGGGGAATATTTCTGCTTTTCCTGATCGCATTGCCACCCCAGGCTGTTGAATTGGAATTTCTTTCTCTGAAATGTGTTTCTTTTGCCTTGCCAGCTGTTTCCCCTATTCAGTGCTTCAATTCTAGGCCACAGTTACTGACAATGCTGGGTATAGTTGCTGACAATTCTGGGTATAGTTGCTGACAATGCTGGGTATAGTTTCTGACAATGCTGGGTATAGTTGCTGACAATGCTGGGTATAGTTTCTGACAATGCTGGGTATAGTTTCTGACAATGCTGGGTATAGTTGCTGACAATGCTGGGTATAGTTGCCGACAATGCTGGGTCACATTTGCTGACAATGCTGGGTATAGTTGCTGACAATGCTGGGTCACATTTGCTGACAATGCTGGGTATAGTTGCTGACAATGCTGGGTATAGTTGCTGACAATGCTGGGTATAGTTGCTGACAATGCTGGGTATAGTTGCTGACAATGGTGGGTATAGTTGCTGACAATGCTGGGTATAGTTTCTGACAATGCTGGGTATAGTTGCTGACAATGCTGGGTATAGTTGCCGACAATGCTGGGTCACATTTGCTGACAATTTGACATTTGCTGGGTATAGTTGCTGACACTGCTGGGTATAGTTGCTGACAATGCTGGGTATAGTTGCTGACACTGCTGGGTATAGTTGCCGACAATGCTGGGTCACATTTGCTGACAATGCTGGGTCACATTTACTGACAATGCTGGGTATAGTTTCTGACAATGCTGGGTATAGTTTCTGACAATGCTGGGTATAGTTGCTGACAGTGCTAGGCCACAGTTGCTGAGAGTGCTGGGTATAGTTGCTGACAATGCTGGGCCACAGTTGCTGACAGTGCTGGGTAGTCAGGGAGCGCAAACTGAGTCTCCTGTCAAACACGTGCAACTCCTCAGACCCGGAGAATCAGAAACTGTTCGCAAGCGAGCCGCAGGCAGATCGGCAGGCAGAGCAGCAGTCGAAGGTCGCCGGGACTGCCGCGGACCTCCGCGAGGGCAGCATAGAAGGTGGCAGCCTTGACAGATGGCCGGCAGATGACGGGAACTGCGTGCGCAGCGCCACAGACTCAGCAGAGCAGCCGGCCATCGGACTGAAGAAGCTGGGCGGCAGTCTGCGGCACAGCAAGCCCAGAATGTCCCTGCTGGGCAAGCCGATCAACTTGAAGAGTGCCCGGCAGGATGCCAGGTACAGGAGGCTGCAGGCCAGGGTCTACAATTTTCTGGAGCGGCCTAAGACTTGGCAGTCGATCACCTACCACGTCATTGTGTAAGACTGTACAACTGCTGTACATACCTGCTTACAATGCGTTTTCGAGTTCAGAACCTTCGAGCAGAATACTAGTCATTGTAGCATTGTACCAGAGATGGAGAATTGTAACCATGCAGTTACCAGAGATGGAGACATTGTCACCATGCAGTTACCAGAGATGGAGACATTGTCACCATGCAGTTACCAGAGATGGAGACATTGTCACCATGCAGTTACCAGAGATGGAGACATTGTCACCATGCAGTTACCAGAGATGGAGACATTGTCACCATGCATTTACCAGAGATGGAGACATTGTCACCATGCAGTTACCAGAGATGGAGACATTGTCACCATGCAGTTACCAGAGATGGAGACATTGTCACCATGCAGTTACCAGAGATGGAGACATTGTAACCATGCAGTTACCAGAGATGGAGACATTGTCACCATGCAGTTACCAGAGATAGAGACATTGTCACCATGCAGTTACCAGAGATGGAGACATTGTCACCATGCAGTTACCAGAGATAGAGACATTGTCACCATGCAGTTACCAGAGATGGAGACATTGTCACCATGAAGTTACCAGAGATGGAGACATTGTTACCAAGCAGTTCACCATCCTCTCACAAAAGCCTTTGTTGCGCAGCTTTCCGCCAGTGTCACGTGCAAAACGCCGAGCCAACAATGCTAAATCCCCTTCCCAAATGCAGTTTCGCATCAGTGTTCATCTGCCTCGTGTTCTCCGTGCTGTCCACCATGAGCAACTGCGTGCGCGACGCCGCCTTGAAGCCCTCGCTGACGGCGCCTGGGCAGCCCACCGGAGCTCCGGGCGCCTGCTCCAAGTTTGCCTTCAAGTACAGCGAGGTGGCCAGCGAGATTCTCTTCTACATGGTGAGACCTTTTGAGCTTGAGGTTCGGCTCCAGCACATAATTATAAGTTAGAAAATTGGGATAATTAATGAGAAATATGGGACCATAGATGAGGAATATGGGATCAAAGATGAGAAATATGGGATCATAGATTAGGAATATGGGATCAAAGATGAGAAATATGGGATCATAGATTAGGAATATGGGATCACAAATGAGAAATATGGGATCATAGATTAGGAATATGGGATCACAAATGAGGAATATGGGATCATAGATGAGGAATATGGGATCATAGATTAGGAATATGGGATCAAAGATGAGAAATATGGGATCATAGATAAGGAATATGGGATCACCAATGAGGAATCTGTTATCAGAAACGAGTAATTCGGAATCGCAAATGGAGGAATCGAGAATATTGAATTGGGAAACAGGAGTCGGGGATTAAGAATCGGTAGCTGTGAACTGAGAAATGGGGGGGGTTCAGAGTGGGATCTCAGACATTGAAATTCCTCCCCCTGATAAGCCAAGCCTGCACTAACGCAGGAGACGGGCATGCTGTTTTGGTTCTTCACCGAGTACTGCCTGCGCATGTGGTCTGCCGGATGCCGCAGCCGCTACCAGACCTGGCGTGGCCGCCTGCTGTTCGCCAGGCGCCCCTTCTGTATTGTTGGTGAGACTGGGAATGGGGGATAGATAGATAGATAGATAGATAGATAGATAGATAGATAGATAGATAGATAGATAGATAGATAGATAGATAGATAGATAGATAGATAGATAGATAGATAGATAGATAGATAGATAGATAGATAGATAGATAGATAGATAGATAGATAGATAGATAGATAGATAGATAGATAGATAGATAGATAGATAGATAGATAGATAGATAGATAGATAGATAGATAGATAGATAGATAGATAGATAGATAGATAGATAGATAGATAGATAGATAGATAGATAGATAGATAGATAGATAGATAGATAGATAGATAGATAGATAGATAGATAGATAGATAGATAGATGATAGACAGATAGATAGATAGATAGATAGATAGATAGATAGATAGATAGATAGATAGATAGATAGATAGATAGATAGATAGATAGATAGATAGATAGATAGATAGATAGATAGATAGATAGATAGATAGATAGATAGATAGATAGATAGATAGATAGATAGATAGATAGATAGATAGATAGATAGATAGATAGATAGATAGATAGATAGATAGATAGATAGATAGATAGATAGATAGATAGATAGATAGATAGATAGATAGATAGATAGATAGATAGATAGATAGATAGATAGATAGATAGATAGATAGATAGATAGATAGATAGATAGATAGATAGATAGATAGATAGATAGATAGATAGATAGATAGATAGATAGATAGATAGATAGATAGATAGATAGATAGATAGATAGATAGATAGATAGATAGATAGATAGATAGATAGATAGATAGATAGATAGATAGATAGATAGATAGATAGATAGATAGATAGATAGATAGATAGATAGATAGATAGATAGATAGATAGATAGATAGATAGATAGATAGATAGATAGATAGATAGATAGATAGATAGATAGATAGATAGATAGATAGATAGATAGATAGATAGATAGATAGATAGATAGATAGATAGATAGATAGATAGATAGATAGATAGATAGATAGATAGATAGATAGATAGATGAAAGATAGATAAAAATAGACCTAGCAATAGTCATATTTGCAAAGCACTTTTACTCCAAGCTCAAAAGTACGCTCCTTGGTTCCGCGATACTTGCCAGCAGTTTTTCACCTGAATGGGCCCAGAGCTGCTTCTCTCCATCACTTCTCCTTGGCAGCCATTTACTGTAGAGCCGCAGTCCGTTTCTATAGTGTTTTGCTTGACACTTTTTTGCAAAAGCAACGTTTTGGCTCGTGGATTTGTGGAGAATTTTTTCAGACCGAAACGAGAAATGTAGTATATGTAAGCTTCCTTTCGCTCTGTAAGAAACTCTCCACTAAAAGCAGATTTGCATGGGGAGTAGGGATCAATGTCGACTAAGGATTAGGCCGCGCGCAGCTACAATAATTCCCCGCTGCACTATTCATGCACCGATCTCCTCTGTTCTCCCAGCTGGAATTAGCAGCCATTTCGATCCCGGCTTCGCCCCGTCACAGCGGGGTCAGCACAGAGAATATTGATGGGCATCGAGCCCCCGGTGAATCCGCCCGGAGTCCTCGGGCCGGAGGGGGACTCCGGAAACGCTGGCACTAAACACCCCCTGCTGCGCAGCGCTATCCGCCTCTAACATGGGATTTTCGTCAACTAGGTCGAGCCTCAATAAACCAGCAGTCTATGTAGTCCGCATAGAAACATTCTACACACATTCTGCGTTCAGAACTCCGGTTTCTGATTGCATAAATAAGACAAAGAAACTAATCTCAAATTAAGGTCCCAGTGTAGGTCCCAGTGTAGGTCCCGGCGTAGGTCCCGGTGTAGGTTCCAGTTTGGGTTCCCAGATTCAGCCCCAGATTCAGTCCCAAATGCAGTCCCAGATTCAGTCCCAGATTCAGTCCCAGATTCAGTCCCAGATTAAGTCACAGATTCAGTCACAGATTCGATCCCAGATTCAGCCCCAGATTCAGCCCCAGATTCAGTCCCAGATTAAGTCACAGATTCAGTCACAGATTCGATCCCAGATTCAGCCCCAGATTCAGCCCCAGATTCAGTCCCAGATTAAGTCACAGATTCAGTCACAGATTCGATCCCAGATTCAGTCACAGATTCAGTCACAGATTCAGTCACAGATTCAGTCACAGATTCGATCCCAGATTCAGTCACAGATTCAGTCACAGATTCAGTCACAGATTCAGTCACAGATTCAGTCACAGATTCAGTCACAGATTCAGTCACAGATTCAGTCACAGATTCAGTCACAGATTCAGTCACAGATTCGATCCCAGATTCAGTCCCAAATGCAGTCCCAGTTTCGGTCCTGCAGATTCAGTCACAGATTCAGTCACAGATTCAGTCACAGATTCAGTCACAGATTCAGTCACAGATTCAGTCACAGATTCAGTCACAGATTCAGTCACAGATTCAGTCACAGATTCAGTCACAGATTCAGTCACAGATTCAGTCACAGATTCAGTCACAGATTCAGTCACAGATTCAGTCACAGATTCGATCCCAGATTCAGTCCCAGATTCGGTCTTCGATTTGGTCCTATGGATTAAGTTCCGCCCGGCTTAGGTCCTAGAGCGCGATTGAGGCGGAGGCGGAGGGTGCGAAGACACCCCCTCCCCTATAGAAACGCAGCAAATGGAGGATCGAAGCCGGCTTTAATCGGCTCAATCACCGAGTCCATGCCAATTCCCAGTATGCAGGGTCGATAGACTCTGAAAAGCCACCAACAAGCGTCTTTAAGAGGTCACGCAACACCGTTAAAGAAAATCGGCTATAGTCACGGGCCCAGCCAAATTTCAAGCTCCCAGGCACTCAGTTCTTAAGACTGCCCACGTATTTTGTCTGTTAGGGTATGACAGTTCACAAAGACTTGCAAAGTATGACTTGCAAAGCTAGCCTTTAATCTCTTGCTGGGTTGAATTCATATATTTTTTATCTCCGTATCAGCCTACACGATAGACTGTAGCCCCCAATGTGCATGTACTATCAGTTAGGCTGACTGGAGCATGTTCGATTGTAAAAATAGAGTGAACAGAGGCATCAAATGAAGAATTCCAAAGAGTGAACAGAGGCATCAAATGAAGAATTCCAGAGAGTGAACAGAGGCATCAAATGAAGAATTCCAAAGAGTGAACAGAGGCATCAAATGAAGAATTCCAAAGAGTGAACAGAGGCATCAAATGAAGAATTCCAAAGAGTGAACAGAGGCATCAAATGAAGAATTCCAAAGAGTGAACAGAGGCATCAAATGAAGAATTCCAGAGACTGAACAGAGGCATCAAATGAAGAATTCCAAAGAGTGAACAGAGGCATCAAATGAAGAATTCCAGAGACTGAACAGAGGCATCAAATGAAGAATTCCAAAGAGTGAACAGAGGCATCAAATGAAGAATTCCAGAGACTGAACAGAGGCATCAAATGAAGAATTCCAAAGAGTGAACAGAGGCATCAAATGAAGAATTTCAAAGAGTGAACAGAGGCATCAAATGAAGAATTCCAAAGACTGAACAGAGGCATCAAATGAAGAATTCCAAAGAGTGAACAGAGGCATCAAATGAAGAATTCCAAAGAGTGAACCGAGGCATCAAATGAAGAATTCCAAAGACTGAACAGAGGCATCAAATGAAGAATTCCAAGGAGTGAACAGAGGCATCAAATGAAGAATTCCAAAGACTGAACAGAGGCATCAAATGAAGAATTCCAAGGAGTGAACAGAGGCATCAAATGAAGAATTCCAAAGACTGAACAGAGGCATCAAATGAAGAATTCCAAGGAGTGAACGGAGGCATCAAATGGGATGCCCAGAAACATGACTAATGCACAAGGAACTAATCAAAAATTAAGTTTTGTACAGCCTCATTCAGCCAGTTAATATACATTCGTCAAATTTCAAGAGGAAACATTTATTTACCAGAGTTAAGAGTGTCAGCAACCATTTTGATACGGTGTTAAAAAACTGACCTTAATTGTCACTTTAGTTAAACACATTTACAGTTGGTTAAATAAAGATGTCCATCACTAAGCACCCGTCACTACTGAAGTACACGGTGCACAAACACGGTGGGGACGAGTTTATCCGTAGTATGACTGGAGTGACTCCTTGGAAGACAGCGTCACCTATACACGCACCTAACAGCCCACAGAATGGGGCCCCAGTCCGCCTTTGCTGAAAACTGTATTCTCCAGGGTATCGGCTTTTGAGAAAGTAAATGGGAGCGTGCTTGTCAGGATTTAATCCCGGGCGGCTGCTCCTGACCTCGTCCCATTAGCTGGGCAGAAGGGCTTTCTGCGGCAGACTCGACTAATGACATAATTAAATATGCAGGAGCGGCTCCGGACTGAGGTGAGAGCGCTGAGTTTTTTGGTTCATCACGGATTCTGCTCAACGTTCTGAACTCGTTACTTGTCTTTGAGAATGCACGGATGATTAAGTCTTCTTTGCAAACCCAGAATAGAAAAAGTTTCCGCAGAGCACCGTTAAGACTCGATGTGAGGAAGATGTCAGGTAGAATAATCAGGTCAGGCAGTTTCAAGTTGTGTACAGAATTAAATATCTCCGCTACCTTCACGCCAGAGCTCCAAGGACCACTAGAAGCTGCCGTTTTATCAGAACGTAGCACTCTTTCCTGACTTTTGCTGAATTCAAGTCCATAAACTTATGGAACCACCTTGGTTCAGAATGCATCATTATCGTAATAGCAGAATCCAAGAGAACGCGTATTAAGTGCTTAAAATGTAGATTCTCTATCTTCAATAAGTTGCCACGTTCCAGTGGTCCTTGGGACAAAATGAAGGAATATAAAGTGAGAACCTCCCTATACAATCCACAGACTCCATTGTCATCGTGGCCTCCATCATTGTCCTGGCACTCGGTAGCGATCGCCAGATGTTCGCAGCCTCGGCGCTGCGCGGCCTGCGGTTCTTCCAGATCCTGCGCATGATCCGCATGGACCGGCGAGGCGGCAGCTGGAAGCTCCTGGCCTCGGTGGTCTGGGCGCATCGACAGGTATTTTCGAATATGTTATTCACTATCAGCGTTAGGGTCTTTGAGTAGAAATACCTGCATTTGCTGGATGAAGCAATAGAGATACAAAAATGATTTGCCGCTTCAACAGTGCTGTACACCATCATGACGGGGCGGAGCAGCTCAGCGGTGAACTCGTCTGACTCTCGCGCCACAACTCCTGACTCGATTCGAGCTGCGGCCAAATTCATTTGGGGCTTGTGCATGAGAATTGTCCTGAGATTGTCGTGCGATTCAAACCCCCTTAATGTGAGGAAGATCTCAGGTAGAATAATCAGGTCTCATGGCATCTGTACACCCCGAGTGAGCGTGTGTATGAGTGCGCGCCTGCGTACAGTATTGGCGCTTGCATGTGCTCAGGAGTCAGCGGAATGGGCCGAACTGCCTCAGCGCCGGCTGTTGGACGATGTCCCCGAAGGCGTTGCGCCAAGGTGTATAAAATACTCCTGCGAATAAAATTTATTCAGATGCTGAAAATTCAAAAGAAACCAAAACATTATTTATCCAAAAGAAAAACACAGACACTATGTAGCTTACCTCTTGCTGTAATTCCTGCGGGTACTGATTATTGTGATAGATTATGATCGATTGACTTAAGGTGGGTGAACGTTGCGCAAGGTTTTTTTGAACCCTCGACCCCGCAGGAGTTGTTCACCACTGTGTACATAGGCTTCCTGGGACTCATATTCAGCTCATTCGTCATGTACCTGATTGAGAAGGACGAGCAGGACACGCAAATCAGTAACTACGCGGACGCTCTCTGGTGGGGAGTGGTGAGTGCTCACCGTCCATCCGTGTTATTATTAATCAGTATTCCGGTTAAAATGAACAAATGCTCTGCAGTGATTCGAATTGAAATTAGCTGCCGTATGCATTTAACTAAAATACCCGAGTGGGGGAGTTTGTTGAATATTCACTAAATTTTAACAAAAACAGACGCGCTAAAATCTAATACAATAGCAGCTTATAAAAGTACGAGATGTCATAGAATAGCTGGCAGACCGTGGATTCGCCTCAGCTGCACGCTCAGCACTCCAGTCCAATAGTGATCGGCCACGGTGGCGCTGTCCACGGAGCCGAAGTACCTGCCGCCGAAGCTGTCCTCGCACACCAGCAGGTGCACCAGCTGGCAGAGCACGTGCACCCTGACGTAGTCGCGACTGAAACGCCTGCCAAACTGAAGCACCAGGCGCATGGTCTCGCTGAAGTCAGTGGGCAGTTAGGTCCTGATTGGTTGCTGCGAGTTTTATTTGCAGAGGCATTTCGACAGGTTCTACCAGTCCAAATCGTTCGAATTTGGGTTCGCTAAAATACGCTAAAGTATTTGGATTTGACAACCGCACGAGCCCAACCCACATAAACTGTTTGGCTCGCAAACATAGTATAACATACATGCCGCATCAGGTCTTGCCACCTGGTCACCTGGAATATGCTAATCAAGAATTCAATGCACGCATGTATACGACAATATTCTGACTCTTTGAATCTGTTGAATCTTTAGAGCATTTGCGAAAGACCTGGAAGCTGCAATATCAAAAGCAAACCTCTTTATTACTTTAATCCCTTAAAGCTTTACAAAATCCAATATCAGTTGCTGCAAGTTAAACCAGGCAACCAGTGAAACGAGCAAAGCTAAGCGCACCTGAGCATGGGGTCCTGGCTAGAGACGATGCGGATGCCCGGCAGGCGAATTAGGAATGAGTCAGGCATAACATCCGATAGCTTGAGCAAGTAGAATCTGAATCTCTCGGAGTCAGTCTCCAAATCTGGTTGTCTGACTGACGATTCACTGGGTCGGCTTCTGCGCTTTCTATGCTGCCTCTCCTGGTGGTTTTTGTTGGACACAGCTTCTCCATGGCGTGCCGATGGCGACAAGAAGGTTAAGCTTGTTGGCCATGAGGTCATCGTTAAAAAATGGATTTTCTTCCTGGCTAATCGCCATGCAAAGTTACTTTGAATACTTCTTCCTCCTTTCGGTCAATAGCTTGGAAGAAAACTGCTTCTATGGCTGAAATTGGTGTCTATTGAAAGTTGGTTCAATATTTACGTGGGACCCAGGACCAAAGGACATAGGACCAAAAAATTCTATATCACCTTCATAGTTTACTTAATTTTAACTTTATAATAACTTGTACATATATAAGCCCTCTATATTTCACTTTGGTGATCCACTGTGGCCTGGGGGCAGTGTCTGCTACTAAGGACTTTAGTGATCCTTAAAGTGACTTTAGTAAACTAACTACCCGATTGGCTCAAAGCTGGGAAACAGAAGTGGTGTTTGAATTTTGATTTGGTGTAAACCAACAACAAAGTAGCGACGGCCTGCATGTACGTAGCGAGCTTCAGCAGCAAAGCCCAGCGTAGAAATTACTTTTCAACAAGTGCAATTTTGTATATTCGTCTGAATCCTCGCTGTAATAATTGTTCACTGTGCCCAAATTGACTCGGGTGCTCCCAACCCGGCAGACAACTCTGTGCACAGTTGGCTACGGCCACACAGTGCCAGTTTCTTACCTGGGCAAGCTGGCCTGCGCTGCCGCCTGCCTCACCATCATCAGCTTCTATGCACTGCCTCCGGTGAGTTGGAACTGAGGCCACCTGTATCCACCTTCGATCAGGTCGGCTTGGCGACTCTTTATGTAGCAGTCAATAATCGAAAAGTTATCAGTTGCTATTACTGAATTCTTTACTTTTTTACAAAACGTTACTGCATTTAAAGCGCTTTGCCTTACGGAGGAAATTAGTTTGAGAGTCAAAGGTCAATTCAAAGAAGTTCGTAGATTTGCCTGTCTGTTGTTGTTTTTTGTAGTAGCGTAGTTCATTAGGAGCTATCGCAGAGGTATTCAGGGTCCGATCTCATGAAGCTACCATCTACCAGTGAAGAGCAGTCCTAACTGTACGCTTGTAATCAACATACAGGTAGTTCAGACCCATTTTAAAATTGATTTGAGCAATGTTTGGCCCGCGGAGCTAATGGCGGTAACGTGAACCGGCCTTTACAGACGTGGCCTGATTGGTCGGGAACCCAATTATTAAAGAGCTTCATTAAGTCTTGCAGGAATTTGCAGGAAATTCAAACAAATTCTAAACGATATGATGTGCATGCAGAGATTTCCCTGGCCAATATTGTGACTGTGCAATGGAAAAGAGCTCAGAGAATTGGATTCAGTAAATTAAACACGTTTTTAAAAACAAGGTTTCAAACCGTTAAAGTCAGGAGGGCCCATTTTAAGCATCAAACTTATGGTTCTCCTGGTAGCTTGGATTCCTGGCTGGTGGTGCAGTTGCGTATGTTTAGCCGAAATCTAATTTCATTGATTTAACCGAGACGCAAAGAATGAGATGCCGGCTCAGGTTGGGGACAATTATTTTGTTTTAAATTAACTTGCAAATTCACATAAAAATTGACGACTGTTTGATGAAGGCTCCGACAAGCAACCATGCTAACTATTGGTCAATCCAGGTCAGGTGTCCAACAGGTGTCAACATACTCGGGGGGGGGTGCCAACATACTCGGGGGGGGGGGGGGGTGCTGGGCTGACTGGCTACTGTTCCCTCACGATTTCTTGTGCCCTTGCAGGTCACATTGTGCACAGTTGGCTACGGCGATGTCACCCCTAAAACGTGGAGTGGAAAAATTGTTGCATCATTTTGCTCAATTGCTGGCATCTCATTCTTTGCTCTACCGGCAGTAAGTCTCTCGTTGCTCGCGCGCGCGTGCTTGAGCTGTTTTGATTCTTGTAGTCTGGCACCTGGCACCTTTGCCCTGTCTGCACGGTTGGACACATATAAGCTGCACTTTACCTTTCTAGAACTGCATGCTAATTGCTTGGCTTCCTTAATTCTTTCTTGCAAAAACCAAATTCGTTGTCAGCTATTCGGCTTTGCATGATCATTCATGCTAATTTTTACTTTCTGTCGGGAGTACTTTGTGTTGGAAACTTCACAATGCTTGTTGATTTTTTCTGTTTAACTCCTAAATTAAAAAAACACTCAATGCTTGTATGTAAAATTAAAATTCCGGTGAACAGAGCACAGAAGCCAAAGAGGAGAACAGAGTTGATTTTTTTGAGTTGTGGTTTAGGATTTCTATACTGGTTGCTATGTGACTGTCTGTCTAGTAGACTGCAAAACTACCGCAATATAAGCTGAGGCCCGTCACATTTACAGGGCATCCTGGGCTCCGGATTCGCTCTGAAGGTGCAGCAACACCAGCGCCAGAAGCACCTGATCAGGCGCAGAGTGCCGGCAGCCACTCTTATTCAGTCCCTGTGGCGCTGCTACGCGGCCGACCCGTCCAGCACCTCCATGGCAACCTGGAAGCCGCACATGCGGCCACTCAGATCGCCCTCCAGGTGAGAGGAAATGCTAAAGAATAACTGGTTTATATACAAGCTGGATGCACATCAAATTGCACATACAAAGTAGTGCGGGGTGAGTGGTTGGCGGGTTCGTTTCGGCGCATGGTCTGAATAATTTGATCTCCGTGCAGGAAAATCCGTGCGATTCACGTCAACCAGGGCCAAACCCCAAGGCACAGAGTGCGCAAATGCCTGACTACGAGAAAGAGGGTCACTGACAATGAGAAAGTCAGGTCCCCTGTACATCCTGCGTGAGCATGTGCCCGAGTACGTACCCGTGTGGGTGCTCAGGGATGAGAGGAATTGGCAGAACTGCTTGCCTCCTGTCCTGAGCCAACTTTCGGCAGTACTAAGCTAACTAACTAAGAATTATTGCAGTAAGTTCGGCCGCCTGTCCACGATAAAGCGGAACAAGTCGGAGCGGACGCACGCATCCGGCAGCTACACGCCGATTCGACGCAACGCCATGCCGGACCTGGACCCCGCCAATCCGCAGGCTGCCGCGGAGGTCGCATTCGCTGTTGGGAAGTGAGTGCATACGCTGTCATTAATTTGCTGTAGCTCGATTGCACCCTGCAGTGAGCCCAAAGATAAAGCAAGTTCGATTTAGCTAGAATTTTCAATCTGCGTTTTCAACTAACCTGTGCTTGGCTTCATCTAAATAAGGGCACGATATTGCTGTTCCTGCATGCATTCCGCAGTGACTGCCTGTGAACAAATTCAACTTTGAGAAGGTTGCACAAAAATGCTTTTTTGGCACACGCAACTACAACCTCCCCGATCACGACAACTTACAGTGAGTTGTCCTCGGTTGATGAAGATGCCTTGTGCTCAGATGCGGATTCCATCGCGCACACTGCTCAGCCTCAGGAACAGCAGCAGCAGCAGCAAGAACAACAACTGCAGCGGGTTCCCCCTGAACCTGGGAAAAAATCCATGATGCGGAAGTTCACGGATCTCGCCTCCTCTCTGCGGTGAAGAACAAAAGTCTCTTTCTCATTTCCTCTCTTTTGCAGGCTTGACGCACTGTAAACGTGTTTTTATTCTCTGTTTAGTTTTTATCGATTTTTTCGACCAATTCATCCGCGTGAACTCGCGCACGTTTACCTTTGCCTTTTAACTTGCAATCGCTTTGTTGATTGTTTTAGCTTTACTAATTGCTCTGTAAGCTTTCTATAGCTCTGCCTTGTAAAAGACGCCTGGAGTCATGCGTACTACACGATTTTAGTTACTGTCCTTTGTACAGTTGTCTTGAGCAACTTGAATGAGAAAGTCAACTAATCTAAATAAACTGAAAACAAGTCAACAAAGATAACTGAAAAGACATCATAACCGGAGCGAATGCTGGCCATTTCAGAAGCCACGTGTCGCTGGCAATGACTGAAGCAGCTGCCACCAGCGCCGCTAACTTGGAGCAGCAACCGTCGCTGACGTCAATTGCGCATGACGGTGAGAAGATTGGGACCCATAAATTAATAAAGACATGATGCACTTTGTCTATCTTATCGAATGTTATTCCAGAAGAGGAAACGCCAATGAAGCTCACCGAGGTGCACAAGACCGCTATTCGAGTGATTAGAAGAATCAAATACTTCGTTGCGAGGAAGAAATTTCGGGAAGCACTTCGACCGTACGATGTTAAGGATGTGATTGAGCAATATTCTGCTGGGCACGTGGACATGCTGGCGAGAATCAAGGTGCTGCAGTTCAGGTTGGTTAGAATCTGTACCCAGTGACCTTTGGCCCCCTTGTACCTCTTGAACCCCCATGAACCCCATGAGCCCCTTGAACCTATTGAACCCCATACTACCAGCTTGTAACTCCAAAACTTTACAAACCCTATAACTTAATAATCTCAATTTTTCTAAACTTTTCATTTCAAAAACTTTTCTTCTCATAACATTCCACCAGGATACCATATCCCAACCCAATAGTAAATTATGAAGGCTCCACAAGTTGAAGCTTGAGTAACATGCTACTAAGAACAGTAGAAAGACCACGCTATTTTAGCCCATGGGAAAGACCACGGGGGTGTATTACAAATACACACGACCCATTTCACGATAGCTCGCAAACCGAATTACCGATTTTCCTAAAAGTCCACCATATGGATCAAAATTTTCCGGGCTTTCCGACGAACTAACTTTTTTTAAAGTCATCCGACGTCAGCATCGCCGAGATATTCAACGATTCTTGTCGAAGACACTGGTGGCAAGGACAACCAACACTACACTGTATAAACCTTTATGGTGAATCCATATTGGCTCAATAATTCGGGTCCATCTGTCGTAGAGGCCTTTGTTCTCAGCATCCCAGGTACCAGGGTCCCCTTCATCACCGTCTGGAGCATCGGCGGCGACCGTCGGGACCTTCAACAAAAGCTCCCGATCAGTATCTCAGAGACGGCTGCGTTTCCAAAACTGAAGTGGAAGAATCGTCTTCTGCATGCAGCATTCAGTCAGTAGACATAATCGGTGAATGAAATGGACGATGGCGACCCTCTAGGCTGACCTGTAGACATACAGGCGACCTTCGGAACCTTCAACGGAGTGCCACCACGCGGCCCCGACGAGTTGACACCGCCAACATCGTGCTTTTTCACAAAAGCACCAAACCAGGCATGGCTGCGTATTATACAATGCTTTTGCACCATGTTAAATTCAAAACTGCCGAACATCGTCAGCGGACTGCCGCAACGGACAAGCTTTACGGCATCCGACGCCTGTGGGACACCTTTGTCAGTCAGCTGCGCCATCCTGTTCTTTCCGGGCCGTACCTCTGCATCGACGAAACTCTGGTTGTCTACTGGGGCGTGGACTGTGACTTCACGGTCTTTCTGAAGGAGAAGCCCGGTCGCAATGGTGCCAAGCTGCTTCTGCTGACATCGGCTGGGAATCCAGAGATTCAGGATGACATGGACATCCGCTAGGTGTTCAATGCGGAAATCTGCACTGGCAAAGGAACACTGCTGTCCACTACTTTTGCATCACAGGAATCCGATGCTCGGCTGGCCAAGGGCTCAGAGGTGTGGAGTGGTGAGCAAGTTGTTTGCCGCTTGGCTGATCCATTCAGAGGACACTGGTACAATATCACATGTGACAGATTATTCTCGAGTCCTGCGCTGGCCAATCAGTTGTACTGAGAAATGGGATTCACGTTTCTTGGAACAGTGATGATGCGCTCTCGTGGTGGCCTGCCAGCCGATCTCAAGAATTCAACTCAAACCATGGCTCCACGCACGAGCGAATTCCGGTTTTCTGAGGAGCTCACGTGTGTGTCCTACTGCCCCAAGGCGGGCCGAAACGTGATGTTGCTGTCAACCATGCATCACGACAGACAATTGCTTCCCAATGGCAAGCCTGTAGCAATAGGTACGTACTAGGACTAGGGTACTAGAGTACTAGAGTACTTCTCGTACTAGGAGAAGCGTGCCTTGAGTGGGATAACAAGGAAGTGTTGCATGTGTGACGAAGGAATTTGTCGAAGAAACACTGCGATGGAAGAGACAATGAGTCACAATTACTGCGCATGCACGTGCACCAAATTAAATAGTAACAATTGACTCTGCTTTTGTGTCTATGTGTCGGTAATCAGATCCTTCTGCTCTGAATTAGCTGTAATATCATTTTTGACAAATATATATTTCAGTCGCCAATTAAATCTGTAACTCTCCGATTTAACATGGTGCAAAAGCATTGTATAATATGCAGACATGCCTCGTTTGGTGCCTTGATAAAAAAGGACGATGTTGGCGGTGTCAGCTCGTCGGGGCCGCGTAGTGGCACTCCGTTGAAGGTTCCGAAGGTCGCCTGTATGTCTACAGGTCAGCCTAGAGGGTCGCCATCATCTATTTCATTCACGAATTATGTCTACTGACTGAATGCTGCATGCAAAAAAGGATTCTTCCACTTCAGTTTTGGAAACGCAGCCGTCTCTGAGATACCGATCGGGAGCTTTTGTTGAAGGTCCCGACGGTCGCCGCCGTTGCTCCAGACGGTGATGAAGGGGACCCTGGTACCTGGGATGCTGAGAGCAAAAGTCTCTGCGACTGATATACATAGTTTGTTGAGCCGACGTCGTTTCATGATGAGATTTTGTGAGCAAAAAAATTTTGCCAATGTAATTGGTGGTTTTTGCCACCAGACACCCCGAGGAGAATCGCTGAATATCTCGAGACGATGCCGATTTTTCATGATTCTCGAGGTTGCTTCATCGATTAGAGCGGAAAATTTTAGCCCGTGTTCTGGATTTTCATGGCAATTGGTTGAAAATTTTTGGAAATCGAGAGACAAAGGAAAAATGTGTGTTTTTGAAATACACCCCCATGATCTTTCTATTGTTAAGCCTCTGCGGATCATGCTGAAAATCGAGGAGGAGCAATAAAAATAGCTTCAGTTAAATCAGCAGTAGAATTATCTCCATTGACTTCATTGCAGACTGGATCAAATCCTGGGCCGACAGGGTAGCAAGGACAAGGACGCCTACGAGAGCAAAGTCAGTTTGGCCTCTCGAATCGTCAAAGTGGAGCGTTCGGTGAGCTAAGAACATTGCAGATTTGAGACTGCGATGGGAGATGAAGTGCCGACCTTCAATCGTCTGGGATGCAAAAGCTACGGATTGAAGCCGAAAATTCTGTAGGCTTGTGGCTTGGGAAAAGGGTTAGCTGGTTCTAAGGGTAGTTATCGCGCTGAAAAGCCACAGGAAGTCGTGCAGGGATAGAATTAGTGTCTGGTGGGAAAATAACAGCAGAAATGCATGCAATTTCGTGAGAAGTAGCAAACAGATTCCTAGCGTCAAGCTTGGCTGCTCTTCCTTTTTTGCGTTTGAATTAATTCGTACTTTACTCGGCTGCAAAACACTTCAGATGGAAGATGTCGAGCGCAAGCTGGAGCTGCTGATCGACATGTACAAAGAGGATAGACGGGCTGCTTTCCCTAAAAAGATTTCGCCAGTCCCAGTCGGCCCTCCAAAGTCGCCGCCCCCAGACGGCGGCAACGACGGTGGCGGCGCGGCGACGGCGACGCAGAACTCCACCGGCAGCGCGGATAGCGACGCCAGAGAGTTTTCCAGCAGCCGGGAGTTTCCTCGCTCCGCGCCGCATCGAAGGAGCCTCCGAAGCCGGCGCTCCGTCCTGCGGCACGAGCAGGCCTCCGCGCCAGGGCTGCCGGCTCACAAGCTTGTTCGAAACTTCAGCGACTTGGGCCCGAGGCAGCCGAAGAGGGTAACGTACCATCACCCGCCGGACACGGCTCTGCCTGCGGTGGCAGGTCGCACGACCGCCGTTTGCGAGGCGCAAGTCCACAACGATTTTGCCACCACCCCCTCGGCACCGAGTCCGCCGCCCCCGCCTCTCAAGTCCCTCATCGACTTTGATGACGACGAAGATGACGAAGAGTGCGCCGGGAAGGCCGAGGACACCGACGAAGACGACGTGTTCTGCAACACTCCGCCCGCCCCGCCACCGCCTCCGCCGCCTCCGCTGCCCCTTCGCAGCGCCCTCAAGCCCATGCGGAGCTGCCCGCCCGTCCCCGCCGCCACGCCGCGTCCTCTAGCCGCACCGAACCGGCACAGTTTCACCAACCGCGCTCTGCAGGACGACTCTGAGGACGATGGAGAAGACCAGGAGAGCCGGCGACTGCTTGCTGCCCCGATGCCTGCCACCGCGCCCGGACCGCCAGGCAATTTTCCAGCGACTTCATCTCGGAAGCTGAGCGAGGCGTCCAGCGCAGCGGCTGTCGCCGCCACTCAGCCGGCTCTGATGCGGCCGGAGCTGACCGGCAAGCTGAGGAAGAAGAAGGCGCTTTACTGATTTTACAGTTCCTTCCGTAGCGTCTCTACCTTCCTCATTGCGAATGACTCAACGAGAGATGTCTGCATGTACAACGAGAAACTCTTGGTGTGCCCAAGGAGCTTCGAGTCCAAGGATGATTTTTTTTCTACTCAGTTTCATCTACGCGAAGATGACAAAAACTAAACGATGGACAAATGCTTCACCGCCTCAGTGATTTCTCAAAAGCCACCATTTGTAGAACAGCCGCACATTCTTGATCGGACTCTGGGTTTCTTCTTGGCTTTCCTCCTCTAAAATTCTCATTCTACTGACTGATTTTCCAGTAAAAACTCGTTTATATTCCTATGTGTGAAGCGCATTAAATTAGATGTGAACTTCTTTGCAAGAATATACTGAGAGTAACAAACGAGGTTGAAGCGCTGTCTCAGAGGCAGCATTTTCCACTGAACTTTATACATGCTTGAATACTCAGAGGATATAAAATCTGTGCTCAAGCCAGTTTACTTCAGCAATTGGTTAAAACATCAAATTAATATCACTGTGTAAATATCAACGTCAAATCGTGCAGGTATGCGAGTACCATCGTGAATATGTGCTGCAAATAAATAGATGGATATAAAATGAACGAGTGCCAAGCTGGTAGGGATTAAAATATTGTTCGCAAACATATTGTGCACTAAGTTGAGAAAACCAAGTCTTCAAAATAATCGTACTAAGGTTAGCTTATTAATGGGCAAGTTCGCTACATAACTACGAAGATGTGCTTCGGTGCAAAGCAAGCTAATGTTATAGCAGAGGTGATCTGTGAACAGGGGAATAATTAAAACTTTCCATCCACTCCAATCCACTGGGAGTTCGTGGAGAGCATCGAGTCTACAAAGAGCATCGAGAGCCAATGCCTGCCGCTGGTGTTGTCAAATTGCCAAATACAATACCAGAGTCAGCTATTCATAACAAACGGACGCAAGGAAAAGATGCTGCCAGATGGTAGAAGCCGCGCAGGTCACAGGCATGTAATAGTGTGCATACCTGACTAAATGTGAGCGGTTTCATTCAGCAAAACTTCAAAGTACTCTCGTATATGCATGTGAAATATGGGACATGTCAAATCTTATCTCGCTGTGAGTTCATCTTGCTCTGCAGTCCTGCACTCAGTCTCAACTAGCAGTTGGACATAAATTTGTAATAAATTTTGCTTCAGTATTCACTTTGTTTTTGATCCGGGAGATTGAAAAGTCCTAATAAGGCCTACAAAAACTAGGGGTGACAAAGCTTTGTAAATTTCCTTACTTTAGAGATCAACTTTCGGTCAAGAGCGTTTCAAACCCCCCCTGAGGATTAAAGATTGGTTATTCACTGATTTTGAGATGCATGAGTCAGAATCAAATGTCTCTGCTAATTTCAAGCCTGCAAACCAGGAGTCGATAGTTCTCCACACTGGCGGTCACTTGGTGGACGAGTTTTCCGGACTGACGCGGTTGCGCAGCCGCAGGAACGTGTAGGCAAATGCATTGTAAACCCCGCCGAGGTTAGTGAAGGACACGGCCGCCTGGTAGTTGAAGGGCGTCAGCTTGCCGTTGCTAAAGTTCACGATGAAGAATACGAAGAGGGACAGCCATTGCAGGTACAGGATCAGGATGAACACCGTGAACTGCGTGGCCAGCCGGTTCATGCCGGAGTTGCTGCTGGACTCCGCCAGACCGCTGCGCCGCAGTCGCTGGGCGGACACGCACAGCTTGATTGGGATCGCGGAGTAGCAGAAGGTGCCAACTGTGACCGTGATCCAGGGGAAAACGGCCTCGTAAACTATCGCTAGGGTCGAGTAGATTGGCAAATTTATATCGATGCCGCACCTGCGAGATTATGCGGGTGCACCTGCAGACTTTCCTCTCTGACGAGCGTTCTCTCCAGAATGAAACCAACTAGCAATGATAGAGGAGAGAGAAGAGGAAAGAACAGATGACAGATGAGAAAAAAGGAGAGGCGCGAGGCGAGAAGATGAGATGAGAGATGGGAAGAGAGTAGAGTAGACACAAACCTTAAGTGGGTCGAATGGCTCTTTTGAAGCTTCAAAAGACCCCGAGGGCCCGATAGAGATCTGGGATTTGCCGAACCTCTTCCCCTAGAAGCAGCAGACCTTACCAGAGACCAGCAAAGCCGAACCAGCCCATGCTGACGCCAACAATGCTGAGCAGGCCTGGGATCAGGAAGGAAACCGATAGCAAAGCGATGTCAAACGATGGCCATTGCACCTGTAGATAGAAAAAAAGCATAGAAAAAAAGAAAAAATTGTCTCATTCTATTGAAATTGAAATTCCGTGTGTACGAGCGTACAGTCCCCATTTTTAACATTTTGCTATCAACATGCAGCAAAAGTAAACGCTGGTATCCAATTGTAGCTCTGAAAACGGGGGTAACATTGAAAAAATTCAGGGCCAATGTACATGCTGTGCTAGGGTACAGTATCTACTATAGCTCAGGTTTAGGTTTATGGTCTAGGTTACTTAGAATCAGGGGGGCTGTGTGCACCCCGGTGAACTTTAAGCGACATTGTCACACAACCGGTGTGAGGCATTACTGGGTCGCCATCATAAGCCCGAAGTGTCACAAACCCGAAATATCACAAACCCGAAATATCACAAACCCGAAATATCACAAACCCGAAATATCACAAACCCGAAATATCACAAACCCGAAATATCATAACTCCGAAAAACAAAATAGCAACGCCCAGCATAAACTCGAAATATCATAACTGCATAAGTGTTAGCAACGCCCATCAAAAACCCGAAATATCACAAATCCGAAATATCCTAACTCCGAAAACCAAAATAGTGTTGGACATTGCTAGAACTTTCGGAATTATGATATTTCGGGTTTATGATGGAAAGCTGTTTTCGGAGTTGTGATGCCCCGCAGTCAAATTGTTGGCAATCAAATGGCTGGCAGGCAGTCCAGTGCCGTAGACCCCAGTAAAAGAGTAGCCAGGCGCAGGTCCAGCATGGGGGAAACCTATGACAATACTATATAAGTCTCTTCAATATCTGTATCAAGGGTTCAAAAAACGTTGAAAAAGACAACAAAAAACTGACCCCAGCTGAGGTGGGTATGGCCCCGCTACGCTCACAACCCTGGACAACAGCGTACTGCTTCACGGAGTACCTTTTTTCCCAGGACGACACCGATGAAGGCGGACACGGCCACGAAGCTGGCTATCATGCAGCTTGCGTCGAGTCCCCAGTGAAAGAAGAAGGCGCAAATCTTGCAGACGAAGAAGTTAGTTGTCTCATTGTTAGCGTAGAGGATAATGTGGTCGATGCCGTGCGACGCGGTGAAGAAAATGTCGCCGATTGCGAGGTAGACCTGAAATTCCAGTTCATTTCGAAGGCGTGACTTTCTGTTTTATCTAAGCTTCAAAAACAAAAAAAGAAAAGCTGGAAAGCTCACCACGAGCCTGTCCATCATTGGCTTCTTCCTCAGCGGTACCCTGTAGCCCTTCATGACGAATGACAGCACAATGACAGAGCAGGACGCCACCACTGAGCACAGGCAGCAGCTGAATGCGATGACGTGAAGCTCGCGGATGAACTCGAGGCTAAGCGATCCAGCAGAAGGACTTTTAGTGGCATTGCTGCTTGAATTCATCGCGCCTGATTTCAACGACTTCTTTTGTCGAAAACCTTTGAACTGCTTTCCCACCTACCTCGAATGTTTCCGATCAAGCGACGCTGCTTTAAATCTTAGCGAAACTCACTGCGGTTGCCATGACAGTGGCAAACAAACTGCATGAATAATGAAAGCGTACACAACTAACTCAGCGCTAAGCAATGAGACTCTGGGAGAGCAACATCTGGCAACAACATGAGATCTTGCAGCCCGTGTAGCCACTCTGTTTTGCATGAAGGATATTTGAGCAAAGCAATCATTTCTTTTTCCATCTCAGTACAGGTACTCAGCAGTAATTGAAGTCACTCCTCTCTTTTTGCTCTGCTTTTCGTTCAATCGCGCGCCTGTCAAGCGAAGCTGTTGACGCCCTGCCCTACTGTAAGCTTGCTGTTTACCTACGGGCCATGCAAACTCAACGAAAGATGCTGCATTTTTAACCCGACACACCTAAGAGAGCACTCGGACAGGGAAAAACAGAATGAAGCCTATCTGGGCAATGTCTGTAGTGCAATAGTCCAGAGTCAAGACTTCCACTTGACGACTTCTTTAACGGTCTTTTTCAGCATGTAGACTAGAAGCTGCTGAAATAACTTCATAACAGCACTCTAGCTGAGCTCCTTGGCTGTTTCAGTAATGAGTAGTCAGGTAGTGATTTATTACACAAACTAATCAACCAAACAGATGGAAGTTGCTAGAGTTAGAGTCGAGTTTGGTAGCATTTTTCCAAGGCGATGGAGCCAGTTGGAAGGACGCAAGGTTGGGCTTAGGCATAAAAACTCGATGGCCAATACCAGTATGAAAAAGGATAAAGCATAGAAGCTCATGTAGACTCAGGTCACATTAATTTGGGGCTCATGCACAATGTGCAGCACCCGATCAGTATGACGCTCATTTTGCTGCCGCAGCCGAAATGTTACGCTCGGAAGGAATGGAAATGGCCAGATTTAGAAGATTTTGTTGGTCCTTGTTAGAGCATTCCAATGTGCCTGCCTGCAATCAATAACTTCCATTCGTCATCGGCGCTAGAAAAAAAAGTTAGCAAGCAAATCAATTTCAAAATTGGTCAAATTTGTGGCATCAAAAACCATTTTCGCAAAGCAAAACAACTTAAGTGTATTTTCTGAAATTTAAAACGCATTTACCATGAGGAAACGAAAACAGTTAAAAGAAATACAAGCGCTATAATCTGGCTGGGAAATTGGGGCTTCAGCAGAGTTGAAACCTTTATAAGTTGCTGATACCAACTAACCAGAACAGTTAAGCAATATGTTACGATATCCGTGCTCTAATTTCTACTAAATAGCTTGTAAGGTCTTCGATTGGCAAAAATTAAAGAACCCAAAATTTGATTTTGGATACCAATGCACAAAGGCATTTTTTCTATTAGAGGAGAATGAAGAGTACATTAACATCCGATACAACTCTGGGTATTTAAGTCATGAAAACTCCTACATTAGGATGTTTAAATTTGAAACAAAAACTATTAGAAACAGTATATAAATGAATAAAGCCCAGCTCTTAGCCAAGCACAAGCCATGGCTTGGAAGCGGGCACACAAGACAATGTTAAACAGCCGGGCACGAACAAAGAAATGAAAAGAACATGGCTGTAATTTTACTTGCGAGAACACTTAGACATTAGCAGAGAATACCTAGATAGCATCCGTTTCTGACCTTATCGTTCTAAGGAAACCAAGACTTAGCTTCCTAGTGGAAACAAAGACTTAGCTTTCTAGTGGAAACCAAGACCTTCTTCCTACTGATGGAAACCAAGACCTTCTTCCTACTGATGGAAACCAAGACCTTCTTCCTACTGATGGAAACCAAGACCTTCTTCCTACTGATGGAAACCAAGACCTTCTTCCTACTGATGGAAACCAAGACCTTCTTCCTACTGATGGAAACCAAGACCTTCTTCCTACTGATGGAAACAAAGACCTTCTTCCTACTGATGGAAACCAAGACCTTCTTCCTACTGATGGAAACCAAGACCTTCTTCCTACTGATGGAAACCGAGACATTCTTCCTACTGATGGAAACCAAGACCTTCTTCCTACTGATGGAAACCAAGACCTAGCTTTCTAAAGGAAACATACAAAAATCTCAGAAGCACACGAGGCAACGCAGAAAAGGAGGCAACAGTTTACCGGAATCGAATGAAAACAGTACAAAAAGCAGCCAAGCTAATTGTACACAATAAGCACGAGAGAGCATTCGAATGGATGGGACCTTAATAGTGGATTTCTGACTAAATATTAATAATTTACTATTCTAGAGATAGTTCAAAAGTATTATTTGACAACGCTCCGCAACACGCAGTGGCGAGAATGGATCAAAACAAAGGAGACCAGGGTGAAAAAACCGGACTCGCAGTAGAACCAAGAAACTTCCAGCTAGCTGTCCCAATATGCAGTCCTTTCCAACAGGCGGCGACACTGCTTGTTTAGAAAAAAATGCTTATAACTCGTCGCGCAGAATGGTGTACCGATTGCGGCTTGGTGACAGGTTTTTAAAGACGCTCTTCGGAGGGCTGGTCGCATGTGAAGGCGGCTGCTGCTTGGCCTGGTCGGTGCGGGGAGCGTGGTCCTTCTCACCCGGCTGCTCCTGTTGGCGGGGGAGGGGAATTCGGGTTGTTCACAATTCCTCCGTGACCAGGACTGCGCATCTAGGGAATTCAGGTTGTTCACAATTCCTCAGTGACCAGCTGCTAGTGAACAGGACTGCACATCTAGGGAATTCAGGTTGTTCACAATTCCTGTGACCAGCTGCTAGTGAACAGGACTGCACATCTAGGGAATTCAGGTTGTTCACAATTCCTCAGTGACCAGCTGCTAGTGAACAGGACTGCACATCTAGGGAATTCAGGTTGTTCACAATTCCTCAGTGACCAGCTGCTAGTGAACGGGACTGCGCATCTAGGGAATTCAGGTTATTCACAATTCCTCAGTGACCAGCTGCTAGTGAACAGGACTAACTAGTCAAATACCAAAGGCTCACTGGGGGCACTTCAACGTGCTGCGGACTGGCCGCTGTGGTTGGATCCGGGCCGTGGTGGAACTCCCTATGCAGCTTGCCGCTCTGCAGGTCGGCCACAAAGTCCGAGAACCGCTCGGGATGGCTCTGCAAGCTGTCGCGGACATCGTGCGGGAACACGTACATGTGCTTGAAGCTGTCTATGGCTACAACAGGCAAGTCGCTGACAGTTTTGCCCAGATGGTGCAGCGGATGCGAGAACACAGCGCCTTGGCCAGTGAGGAAATTCACGCTGCCTGAAATTTGCGGTGGACAAGCAGAAAATATAAGCTTGATGTATACACTGGTACAGTATACACTACTTATGGAATAAAATTCACAAGCTCTGAGCCGGTGGAAATAATCTCAGCAGAGGATTTTCAGCTACTTAGTACATAAGTAGTATAAATCGAGAATAACTGCTATTTTCAACTTTTCAGCAAGAATCGACACATACGCCTGTGGTGGCTCAGGTGCCGCTCAACTACCGACTTAAAGGAGTCCACAATAGCCGAATCGTCATTTGGATAGAACAGGATAAAGAAGGGCAGGCCCTCCTCGGTGAGCTCCTCCGCATTCTGGAATGTGATCTCGCGCACCAGCGGCACGCATTGGGACATGACGAATTCCTTGAGCGAGTCTTCGCCAGGCTTTGGCAGACTTATTCGGCTTCCCACATCCGGCTGCGGGGGGGGGGCGGTGCGCTATTGGTGAGCAGCTGTGCGCGTAGGAGAAAGATGTACGAATTAGTTAATAGAGATGGGACGAATATTCGGTATTCGAAAAATTGGTCATTTCGTATGCATTGCTTGTAATGAATCCAAATATTCGGTATTCAGAAATTTATGAATTTAAATATTCTGTATTTGGATACTCATGGATCTGAATATTCGGTATTTTGTTAAATAATGATTCCCAAAATTCGGTATTCAGAAAACTTATGGATCTAATTATATGGTATTCGGAAGACTATGCATCCGAAAATTCGGTATTCGGAAAACATGGATCCGAATATTCGTATTTGGAAAATGATGGATCCAAATATTCGGTATTTCGGATTCGTAAAATAATGGAACTGAACATTTGGCATTCGGAAAATAATGGAACTGAATATTCGGCATTCGGAAAATAATGGAACTGAATATTCGGCATTCGGAAAAAAATGGAACTGAATATTCGGCATTCGGAAAATAATGGAACTGAATATTCGGCATTCGGAAAATGATGGATCCGAATACTCGGTATTTCGGATTCGAAAAAAATCAATAATTCATTCCATATCTTGAAACTAGCACACGGAATTGCTTGTTTCGCAGAATTCTTGTGCTGCCTGCATGACATTAACAGTGATAACTTACCCCCTTTTGGAAGACTATTTTCTCAGGCTCGCCCTTTATTCTGTAAAGAGATGAGAGTAATTTTCAATTGGTAAAACAATACATATACACAAGCCAGAACTACTACAGCGAGTACAGTCTGATGGGGCACACAGAAACCGCAGGCTTCACCTACCCAACAACGCTGATAAACTTGCAGTCGTCGCGCAGCATGGAAGCAACTCGCGAGAATTCTACAAATCCTGTCGAATTGTTCGAAGTGAAGAAGCCAACAATGCCGCCCTGGTCCTTCTCTAGCGGGATTGGTACTGCGTCAGTCGGTTCGGATTCAGATTTTTCAATCTGGAATGCAGCAAGCCAGCGCCAAGCATTGATTTATTACTCTGATTTACCACTAGAGTTCCACCTGAAATGGATTTTATCAGTGCCCCTCTATACTCAGCTTGCTTTAAGCCAATTTGAGTGTTGATAATCGTATAATGTTGTTAATCTTGTTGTTAATCTTAACTTTAGCCCCCACCATCCCCACAGCACAACATGCACGTGGCTTGAGTCCCCGACCCCAAGATTTTAAGAGTTCTCATCACGAAAGCTTTTAAACTAGCAGCATTCAATAATTTCTACTTCTCTACCCCACCCCCATGAAATCAAGTGCTCTAACGGTTTTTTAAGTATTCTATATCACAGTTACCCAGTAGCCAGCATTACTAGATACTTGAACTAGATATTAGGGGAGACATGTCTTCCCATAACTAATATCCATATGCTCTATCTGAAAACCTCCGTATCCGTAACTTCCCAAAGCCCCCCCCGGCGACTAATTGGCGAAAAAAATAGAAAATCTCACGTTCTAGAAACACCAACAAGAAATGAACAAGTTAGAAATTTCATTTTATTCCATTAAATGACATTGCGAAAATTCATTTTATGATTATGGCGGACATCTGGAGTATAACACATGGGCCGAAACAAGCCCAGGGGACAGACAGAACAATGCAAGGTTGTGTTGATCAACTTACACGAATCACAGTGTCAGCAAGCTGCGTCTTAATGAACTCGCTGATCGCCTCCACTGAGCGCTGGCCTCGGTACTCCCTCTTTTGCATCTGACCGAATCTGACAGAGCAAGACAGGTCATGGAGATCACATTAGTACTCATTTATTACTGCCTAAATCACCATTCTGAGTGAACAAAATTCATATACGAGAAGACAGCACACCTGAACACTTTCATGGTTGGGTACTTGTTGACTTTAAAAGACTGCGCCAAATTGACCTCGCGGTCGCAGTCAACCTTCCCAACAATAAGCTGACTGTCATCAGGAAACTCCTGCTTCAGTTTCTTGCCAACCTCCTCGATGATTGGCGACAAAGCCTGGCTAAAGTGACACCAATCAGCGTAGAAGTTCACAAAGCTGAACTTTGAAGCAGCTGGAATTAGTTTATAGTTACACTTGGCAGATGATGAAAAATTTAAGCGCAAACTTACTAATGCAAAAATACTCACCAAGCACGCTCTTAACATTGGCGTCATTTAGCTGGACAACTGAGGCACCGCCGACTGACAGGCTCAGAATGAGGAGACATATTTGCTTCAGCATAGTGGCTGCAATATTTTTCAGTTGCGTTTTAGCAATTTAATTTAGTATCGCTGGATTGACTCTATTAGAGCCAATGGGGGTCTTGAAATTTTTAAATATGCTGTTGTTCGTCTGGTCTCTCACTCCTATGGCTCTATGTCTACTCAAAGTATCAATGTGAGAGCCAAATAACTGAGGCGGCGGATTCAACAGACTTTTCCTGATGATGCAAACACTCGATGGTTACTTACAGACCGTTGTAGTTGATGGTCACAAACTCAAGCTGTTATCTTACGAATATAATGTCTAAGATGGAATTCCAAATAAGAAGCTCATTCGGTTCAAGTTACATTGGGTTCTGGTTGTTTGGGTGAACCAAAGGTTCAGTCTATTGTGGAGTAGGGGTTGTTTGGTAGTTTGGTTTCAATGAGCCAATTTATCGGTTTTGGTATTTGGGTTGAGACCTAACTGTTTCAATCAAAAGTACACTCATAATTCCTAGATAGCTAACAGAAGCAAGAACGAGACTGGCAAAAGGAGGGCGCAAAAGAGGGAGGCAAAAGAGAGGGGCGAAAGAAGGCGAGCTTCTTGCTTGGTTGACATGGGTTTTTATAGTACTTTTCAGTCTTGATCGCATTGGGTGGTACACAACTACTTTTCACTAGTTGAGGTTGTGTCCTCAGCTTCTGCTTGTTGGAGCACATTTATTGGTTGAAATATACATTCAATCTGGATGGGAACTTTTAGGGCCAAAATGTATCACTTCAGTCTCTGCAAATGGTGTCCTGCATCTATAAGTAATTTGAAGGAAATCAATTAGTGTGCCTGCATATTTTGAACATGTTACATATTCTTGTAATCCTATACAGTTGTGCACCTAGGATCAAAGTTTTTCTGGATGCTTGTGCAGTTGATGGGGCATCTATGGCTTTTTTAGATTTAAAGAAACATTAACATAAATAGTTCAATATAAAATATACTCAAATTATTAGTAGAAATATAATATAGTTTCTAAAAGTTATTTTAAATTGATGCTTTTCTTATTAACACAGACAATTAGCGAATTATAAGATAATGCTGAGATTATAGTAGGACATTTTGAGCTATTTTAAAGGATATCAATAGGAAATTCCTAAAAGTACATTTGAATACTTGATAATAGTGGGAACATTTGTGTTTCTAATAGAAATATATGATTTAGTTATTTATTTATATCTTGAAAGAAAAGTCAATCAGAGCAAAACTTGCTATGTCATAGGAACTATGCAGTGCCTTTTATATGCTTTATATATTAGATAAATAAAATAATACTTTTAAATAAGGATCAGACCATCACTATGATAACAAATTCATATATTATGAATTTTGCAAATGAACTTTAGAGATTAATCAATATAGGCTTTTGTACAAAAAATGTTTGTACATTAAGTTTGAACATTAGTTTGTATGAAATAGTGATATATTTTTCCAACTGTAATTGTTTAATTTGTCCCCCTCCCTGTAGTTATCTATGGCTTAAAGCATTCTTGCAGACCAAGTTAAGTAGGGCTTGGCAAAGCTGAGCAGAGGAAACAAGCCTCACTCAAGAAAGGGAACATAAATATACTTGTAGCATAATTTATCGTAAAATTAGACTTTGTCTCTGTGACTTGGAACCCTTGGAGGTTACAAATAGGCCTATTATATATCTATTCACAATTTAGATACTAAATTACAAATATATTTATATATTAAACAATAAACAATATACTAAGCCCAAGATTTTATTATTTAAAGAAAGGACATATTAGTCCTACCTTCTATGGTTGGCATTATAGCAATGAAAAAAAGCTCAGGCATGACTTTGAGAAGTGGTTTATATGTCAACCCAAAGAGTGATTTGTCACTAGGATCAAGAAGTTGCCAAAGTTCTGGGATTGCTATATTAATACTAATAGAGATTACCTTAAAAAACTAAAAAGTTCAAAAATGAAAACTCAAAAATTCAAATAAAGTAGACTTATCTTTCTAGTTTTATGAACCCAAGTCTAAGAACTCTTTGATTGCCCTTTCTTGTATATTTTTATAGACAAAAGTGGCAACCAAACTAAAACTGGCATTGAAAATATGATAATATAGTATAACATAGCAGATATTATATCAGTATACCCTATTGCAACCATACATGCACAACTGCTAGCCGACCTGGCCGATCTGGCCACCGTAAATTGTGGTGGAACAGGGGTAAGTCGCAAAACTGCCTAGCCTAAAGAATACAGACGGAGTACTAATTAGATGACGAGGCATTTAGCCTAATAAGACAGTCATAGTTACTCCTGCCGTTTACCTAAAATTGCATTAAGGTTTCTTTTGCAGGTAAGTCGCATTTTTTGTTAAAAAGTAAGTCGCATGGCCAGTGTAAATCAGGGGGGTTGCGCATGTATGATTGCAACTAAGCCTAAGGTCTAAACTGTGCCAGATACCCCCCTTTTTTGGGCCAATGTGCTAAATCACACTTGCACTATTGAGGGCCAACTGGACAATCCATGCTAGGTAAAAGACTTAGACATTATCTACAATAATGGAGGACCATTTGCTACTATAGGCCTATACCTAGTGATTGTAAACTAAAGGCAAAATATAGGCCTCTAGCTAAAAGTTGTGACTTGATAATTTAAATTAGGTCTAGTTGACAGGCTTTTCCTATTTCCAGCTTCAGTTCATAATAATTTCAATAGGCAAGCATTTGGGTGATTGTAAACTAAAGGTGAAATATAGGCCTCATAGCTTAAAGTTGCCACTTGACAGTTTAAACTAGTTGACAAGCTTTCCTACTGCTAGAGGTCGGACGGGATCCCGAAATCTCAGGATCCCGAGGAAAATTGAATTCCCGCGGGACTAGAATCCCAACCCTAAAAAACTCGAGATTTGGGAACAGGTCTTTCAATTAATAATTTATAGAATTAATGATTACTTGAAGGTATTTTGCTTTAACTTGTACTCGTTACATTATTTACTTTGTTGGTTACAAAACTTCATATCAATTTCATTGTGTTTTACTTCTTGATCTTGACAATCTTTTCTCAATTTTGTTTAACTTTACATGGACAATACACTAAAAGACCTGATCCCGATCCCGAGAAAAAAATTATTCCCGATCCCGATCCCGCCCGAAGATTTCAATCCCATCCGACCTCTACCTACTGCCAGCTTTGGTTCACAATCATTTCAATGGGTGACATTGTAAACCAAAGGTAAAATACTATAAGGTGCTAAAAAAATCTTACCATCTTTTGAAATTTAGATAATTAAAGGCAGTTTGCCAGCATTTGATTTGATTTTATTGGATTGAAAAACCACTAGGGGCCTATTGAATTTGATGTCTTATGACTGTTTTTTTGTGGTGATTGTCACTGTTTAGGCCTAAGGTGATTGTCACTAGTTAGGGTGATAGTAAACTGAAGGATTGTCCCATACACAATGCCAATATTGCATAGCCATATGCCTATAAACTATAGTCATAGACATTAATAAGTAGGTATAGTAGGCTTAACCCTAGCCTAGGCCTATTAAAAAACCATAGGCCTAGGGCATATGGCATAGGCCTTAGTCTATAGCCTATAGGCTACAGGCTAGGCCTACAGCTAGTGTCAGTGAGCAAGGGCCTACAAATATAACTAAAACATTGAATATGATTTCAGGTTAGGCTTAATTTAATTGACTTAGGCCTATAAAAAAGATCTTGAATTTTTCATTCAAATTCGAGCAAGATACACAATTTTAGCTTTAGTTGTGCCTAGCCCTAGGCCTAGGGCCTGCACGATTTTGTCTTACTTAGGACGAGGTGTCTGTCTGGCGTCAGAATCTCTTTTCACATCGACAAATATGAACGATGAGTAGACGGAATTTCACAGAAAAAGTAGGGTAAAAGTAAAAAAATAACAATTGATTGAATACATAGCTATTTAGATTCAGACACTCCTATATACAGGTACACTAAAAGTCAAAAGCAGAGCAGACTAGTGCCGTAGTGGGTGGCGTGAAACTACTGTTACCTACGCAGCTTTTTCCTTGGCAAACTTGTTTCGAAGAAAACGGTATAGTCCGATGGACACGATTTGGCGCTAATTCAAATATGAGCCTCTTCACTGCAATCGGTTATAGAACCAGAATAAATTCGAGTTCTAGAACCAGAACCAGTGTGAAATGAGGAGCTTCGAACCCATTTTATGTTTGACAGTCTTTACAATTTAATTTTGTCATTTTTTTACTTCGTTTCCTCTTGGATATGACAAAAAACGAAATAATTATATAAACATATTAAAAATTGACGATTTCAAAGATATTACTCAGCAACATTGAAAGTCGCCATCACAGAAGATTCCGTCTGTGGTCGCCACTTTTGAGAGTGCAGGTAAAGTCTTTCAATCTTTGCAAGTGATGCAACTCAGCTACGCCGCGGCAGACTTGAGTTGAAGAATGAAGTGGGGGGAGCAGTGTGCGAGGGTTGGACGGATTAAAGCTACCCTGATCAGTTTTCTCATATCTTTTTATTCAGAATGGTCCAAAAGAAATATTGCTCACTGGCGCATAGAGTGGCGACTTTTCAATGTTGCTGAGTATATTTTACTGCTAAAGTGTAAACATGACAACGGTTCGAGAAAATTTCTCGAAACGTATTCCAGAACCAGAATCATATTCCGAAACTGATTCTGTTTTTCGAACCATCGATATGAAGAGGCTTAATGTGGCGCGACGCGAGGTCTAGCTTTTGCCAATCGCCATTATAACACGTACATGAACATCATATGTAGTTCAAGTGGTAAAAGTCCTTTTCACGGACACACCAACTCGGCAAAAAAACAATTCTGTGACAAGTCGTTGCGGCCGCGAGAAACCTATAGGTGATTCGGGTGACATTGGGCGAGAAGGATCCATTTTTAAAAATCATGAAAATATCTGTGTGCGTAATTTTTAAAAGGAAAAATTATGCAATGGACTTAGTGTTAAAGGCAAGCTTGTATCTTGTTCAGAAACCGGTCTTATAGGTTTATATGCATATACGTACGAACGACGGGAAGTTTGTTGGGGATGGTGGAATTTAACTGAAGCACAAGCACAATGAATATACAAAAATGGGGCCAAATGTTGCATGACTTTGAGAAATTGTGGTAAGGTAGCTGATGAAGTGCTAAAGCATCTCACCGTCATGATCGATGATCAACAGCAAGAATTGTTTTAAAAAACATAAGTAGAATATATTATGATTTTGCACTACCAAAATTTGAACACCAAAACGTAACGTTTCCCGACATATTCTAGACTGGAATCATAAGTTTTTATTCGAGTAAATCTCGAGCTTCTGTCGTCATCCTAACTCTTCAGAACTCATAAATTTCAGAAATATCCGGTAAAAGCTTGCTACTACCAAGGACGACTTAAGTAGTCCTTGGCTACTACATGGATGCAAATATACGAGCTTTTAAACAATCTAACTCGACTTGAAGGCTCCTAAATATAAAACTAGAGTCAATTTTATTAAAGTGCAGATAAAACTTGTAATCGAGTGTACATTATTTTTGCAATAATTACTAGGGCTTGTTTTAGTCCTATAATCGATTTTGCAATTAATTTAATTAAATCGTTTTCTTCGAAACTAACTTGTACTATTATTTAACTAATAAGATGAGCAAGTAATTTCTTTACTTTGCATTTAAAAAACCATTTACAGTAAAAAAACACAGTTACACATTAGTCTATAAATAATAATAGGCCTACCATAATACCATACTAGAAGTATCGCATTATTTATTCAAGACTAGGCCTAAGAAAGATAAAGCATTTGTAAGAACAAACTGATTTACTTAATAAACCAAAACTATTGAAACTGATAAACTGTAAATGTAAAATTAATAAGTTAAGGTCAAGGAGCTGTCATAGGCACTCTCTTCCTTTTGGGGGTCTAGAAAAACTTGTAAGAAAATATGATTTATAAAGAATATTTAAAGGAAATTTAGAAAATAGCCTCCTAAGCCTCCTAATTAGTAGTAGTGATTAAGTGACTTTGGCTTAGGCAAAATAGAAGTTTATTTTTTTCTTGGAATAAAACTATATATAGTTACTTAAATTAGAAGTTACTATCAAATGGGCTACTTTATCTTTAAAAAACTATTTGATGTGATACAATGTAACTATTTGAATTGAATATCAAGAAATATGATAGAGTTTTCTTGAGCTTGAGTATCAGAAAAATAGGGTTAAGTACTCAAGTTTCAAATCTTGAGTTGGGTACTTATATGAACTCTTGTAAATCATTCAGTGTAGGTTTCCTAGAAATCTATATTTTAATAAATGAATTTTGTTTGTTTCCAAAATGACTAATCCATAATAGATAATAGCAAATTAATTAATGTTAGTTATGAATAGCTATTTATATGATACTAGCACACATCTTTGCTCTCTTTCTCTAAATTGACAATTTTCTAGAGTGACAATAACTAGCTAAGTATTAAAAAATTAAGGATATAGTCATTATGCTCTAATCTAAGAATAAAGATTGGAACAAGTTACTTATATTTTTTTACTTGTTTAAATAAATGTTTACTTTGCCAATTCCAGTTATTGAGTTAAGCAGATCAAGTTTCATCATGCCTGCATCAGTAAATAAGCCTGACTCTGCCAATCTAACTGAAGCCTTTACTGAACCAGAAGATGCATTGGCCAGTGTTGAACCCAGAGTAGAATGCTCATACTCTGTACCTAGCAATCCACCCACGAGAGGTATTGTAAGAGTCATCAAAACTCTCAGCCTTTTTGCCAACTTCTTCTTTCTTTTGGTAAGTTTCATAGTTAAAAGTAGATTACTTTAACAGAACTACCAAGGTGGAAATCCCCCTATGTGACAGTTTTTTTCTGCACCAGAATGGTGCAACGCAGGCACACAAAACTGCTGGACATCTGTTGAAGGTGCCGACGGCGTCGGGGTGATGACAGAATGCTTGAGAGACTAGCTGAGAATGTTCGGCAGTCGAGGCTTGCCCACTGTCGAGGCTTGCCCACTGTCGAGGCTTGCCCACTGTCGAGGCTTGCCCACTGTCGAGGCTTGATCAGCGAAACTAGAGAAATTCGCATCAGGGTGTTCATAGTCACATGGTGCCACCTGTTGAAGGTGCAGAGCAGAAGCTCCGCCTGGGTGAAGGCCAGTGACCAACGAAGTCAGAGCTGATGCAGACACATTCGTTCGACGTGCTGATGAAATTTGGAGCCTTAGCAAGGCTGCACTAAGGCGCTGTGCTGGTTGACGCACAGGGGTGTACTGAATACATTTGTGCTTATGGAAAAGATCCGAACTTCTTGCAGAATCGTCGAATATCTCAATAATCCGGAGGGCTGGCGACTTGATTCTTGTTTTAGAACAGGGGTTGGCAAACTTCGGCCTGTGGGCCACATGCGGCCCGCGAAGCCTCTCCATCCGACCCTCGGGTCCTTTGAAGCTTCACAATAGCAATTCAGCCAGCTCAGGGTTTGTCTCTTCTCAGCTCTCTTCTGTCATCTCTCTCTTCTCTTCTCTCCTCTCCTCTCTTCCCCTCTCATCTCCCATCTCCCTTACTTTCTCCTCTTTCCTTCTCTTCTCTTCTCTCGTCTCCTCTCGTCTCTTCTCGTCTAAGAAGTTTGCCGACCCCTGTTTTAGAAGGTTAGGAACAAAAAGTTAGACTGCATTATTGAAGTTCGTGTGCCTGCGATGCTCCGTTCCAGTGCAGCAAAGAAATTGTAAGCCCCCCCCCTTGTATTTTGACGGGCGGAAAAAGTGGCTTGGTATTCCTACTGTTAATAAAGTTTTCCTTCGCCCAGATATCGCGCAGAAACAACTTAGCAGAGATAAAGAAGCAGGCATAGCATTGCTCTCAAGTAGCTATATTAAAAATAATAAATTTGTAACAAACTCCTCAGGCCGCCTGTGCGCAAACAAGCGCCGCCCTGGTCGATTTGGCCAGCTTGTACTCCGTATCCCTGGCTGCTATCAGTGTATTCCAGTCGGTTAACTGCGTCGCTTACATTTCCGGCACATGGATTGGCGGCCTCCTTTGCACCCGAGTGAATGTTTTCGGCCTTCTAACTGCATTTTCTGCCTTATTGATGGCTGGCCTCGCCGTGTGCAGCTTCATGCCGAACGTGCTGCTCTTCTTTGGTGTGTCCGGTCTCGGGGCTGTCGCTGGAGGCGCCATCGACTCAAGTTAGTTGGGTTACTATGCTGGAAACTTTACAGCCTAGAAGTTACAGCATAGCTACAGACAACTCATTTTTAGTATATAGGACTTTCAATTTAGCCTAGGGGGATATTAACTTTATTAGCAAGGAAATTTACAGTCCAAAAGAGTTTATTAGGCAAGGTAATTCACAGTCCAAGAGAACCTATTAGCTAGGGAATTTACAGTCTAAGAGAACCTATTAGCTAGGGAATTTACAGTCTAAGAGAACCTATTAGCTAGGGAATTTACAGTCTAAGAGAACCTATTAGCTAGGGAATTTACAGTCTAAGAAAACCTTTACGCTAGGGAATTTACAGTCTAAGAGAATCTATTAGCTAGGGAATTTACAGTCTAAGAGAACATATTAGCTAGGGAATTCACAGTCTAAGAAAATCTATTAGCTATAGAGAATTTACAGTCCTCAACTTTGAGCTACTATATTTCTGTGCAAAAGTGATATTCGAACTCTCGAAAAGCCAGAACTGGTTTCTGAGTTCTCTCTCGTTGTCAGCTGGTCTCAACCACTGAGCCAGAACCTCACTCTGGACACTCACGTTCGAACTTCTTTTTTTACTATCAGTGAGAATAAATTTTATACACACTGTATAAGAAAGTTGCTTTGCATTCTTTGCTTGCTACTCTTCAGTAGCGGACTAGAGATTTTATTAGCTAGAAACTACGAGCTACAAACTAAAAGCCTTACAAATGGGAAAATTTTCTACACTAAAGCTATGAGTCGTAGTCGTACTCTATGTCTATATTCTATTCTCCGCCATTCTAGTCGCGAACTCACACTACCTCACCATGTGGGAGGGTCACCGAATTCGCGACTCACTGATGCAGGGCCTGCACGCCGCCTGGTCCGCTGGCGCCATGGGGCTTGGCGCTGTACTCAAGTCTTTCCTGGATCCGAACCTCACTTCAACAAAAGCCAACGCGTCGCAGCTGCTATCAGATGACGCTCAGCTGCCGCCTTATTCTGGGCACGTTCAGTTTGCCTACATCCTGTTCGCCAGCCTGGGCGCGATCCCGCTGTGCTCTCACATTGGCCTCCTAGTCTGGGATCGACGCGGCCCCACAGCCGGGCCCAGGCCCGCAGATGCCTCGGCATCAAAGGATGGCAAGGGCGGCGGCCGGCCCAGACGGCTGCTGGCCGGCAGGCCCGCGCTAATCATGGTCGCGTTCGCCGTGTCGGTGCGAGTCTTTGACGTGGAGGCCTTTGTCAGCTCGTTCCTGTCCTCATACCTGTTCTATGGCCTGAACTGGTCCACACCAGATGCTTCTGCGGCATTTTCTGTCTTCTTTGCTGGCCAGTTTGTTGGCCGCCTGCTCAGCGTTATTGTGTCCGCGTTTGTCAGGCCGCTGCACATTCTGCTGGCTAACGGCTGCCTCATTGTGCTGGCTGGCATTGTGCTCGGGCTTTTCGGCCGGACTGAAGGAGTAAGCTGGGGATTCTGTCCGGTTTCTTCTAAATATGCCGCATAATGTCAATTGATCATCTAGAAATTCAGTCGCCAATTAGCATTCTGAGGAGCCAATAAATAGCAACGGCCTTAGAAACCCGATTTCCTGTGAGCATTTTGGAGGCCAATCATTTCAAGCGTAGCAACGGCCTACAAACCCGATTTCCAGCAAACATTTTAAGGGGCAAATCATTTCACGCGTAGCAACGGCCTACAAACCCGATTTCCAGCGAAAATTTTAAGGGGCCAATCATTTCAACCGTTGATATGGCAAATATCGATTAGTATAATTCTGTTATCATTATCAATAGCCATTTATCGTTTGATTGCTCACCAGCCATTTGCTACGACTCCCCCACAGATTGCGTACATAACTTCCTTTGCCATGGGCGTTGGAAACTCGAGCAGCTTTCCCAGCGTGTTCCTGTGGCTGTCCGAGTTTCTGCCCATCACTGGCCCGGTGTCGGCCTCGCTATTCCTAGGCGATCTGGTGTCGCTGCTGTCTCCGGCCTTTGGTTACGTCATCGAAACCAAATGGCCAGAGTTTTTTGTGTGCTTCACCAGCGGTTCTGGTGCCCTCAGCCTCTGCTGTCTGGCTGCGGGCCATCGGGTTGGGCTGCGGCTGCTGGCAGCGGCGACCGAGGCAGACTCCGGGGAGCTAAGAGAACTGGATGACGCAATCCTTCCCATCCAGGCTTAGCGGACTTTTCTCAAATATCTAGCCTCGTTTATTTTTGCAATAATTTGAACCGCTTCGCAAATTGTAACAACAGCGAGCGTCACCAACAACACTCAAATACGCTGTCAGTTAGTTCAGTCCATAAAGACATTAGCGTCACATGGCGCTTCTGGCTGTACGACTCATGGCGGATGAAGCAGCCTGCCAGCTGTAGTTGCCGATGGATGGCACAACAAGTCACTTGGACGGACCTGGCCGACACGTTGATGCAGTGCGGTGTTGGGAACTCATATGTTGTCGATCTAATTTACAAGAGTAGCTATCAGTTTCAATTGATTAGGACGAATTGATTACACCTGCCCTAATGGCCAGATGTGCAACCGACAGCTCAGCCGCAGCTATTGCGCGGCGTATCTGAAGGCTGCGTACGGCTGTTCAGTCCAAGGACTGGGGGGTCGCCACACACCCTCAATTACCCCACCCAATGCTGGCACCCACTTTACAGAATAGGCGAACTGAAGCAATGCAGTTAAGTGTCTTAAGGGGCCAATCACAAATTTTTCCGGGTGGATCGAGAATCGAACCAAAACGCTCTAACCACTAGGCTACAATCCTATTAGTTTCATTATCAGTGCGAATTTAGAGGTAAATTTCTCATATTTTTATAATTTTAATACAATAAAGGGCCGAGTGAAACCACGTAGGCAAATTACAGTAAAAAAATTTACGTTTTCAGCAGACCTTTGCAGCACTCCTATAGGATATTTTTCCCAGTTAGGACTAAGAATTAAGGGAATGAGACACAGAGATATCATTTTTCTTCCAGTTTAGAGGTCAAAAGATGCCATTGAAGGAATGCGATTTGCAATTGGCCACTATACTAGTTAGGTTAAAATTCTTCATTTATTTTTTGTTCTGTCTATAAGGTTTAAGTTGATTGCGCGATCTTTTCCATATTTGTTTTCTTTAAATTTTATTGACTTCATCAGCTTTTTGCAGTCTTTCAGCTGGATTTCTTAAGACTAGTACAGCTGTGGCCTCCGCTTTTCGTTTTGAAGTATTGTATTTGCCGTAATTGCATATGTACAAATATTACCTGTAGTAGTTTTAATGTGTGCATCAATTTTAGCCAATTTTGTTGTGGAAATTATTTTTGAATTCTATATTATTTTAAAAATTTTAAGCCTCTATAACTTACGAGAGCTACAATATAATATCTTTCTCTATATCAAATGCTGCGATAATTTATCGTCAAAGTGATTTCTTAATATACATGTATTTACATATTACGTAATATTACATATTACGTATCAAACGACAGCAAACGTCGAACATCACTCAGCTAAACCAGAGTATTGCATTCAAGATACAAGCTCGTACGACCATTGAGAATCAAAGAGGGCACGGTGTCGTTTGGATTTTCTGGTAATCTTACAAAGCTAAACACAAGCTCTTGGCGCAGCAGGTGCCTATTAATATTTTGGCACCCTGAAAAAATGTTTGATTTCCATGCGACGATCTGCAGAGCCTACTGATCACAACTTAAATAATTAAGTAGTACTCCTTAAAATTTCCATTATTCCACTGTAGAGAAAATAATAAGAATAAAAATACTAGAACTAAATTAGATGTTAAATTGAATACTAAGAGGAGCCAGTAAGTGGGCGCAGGGCCCAAACCAGTTATTTAATGACATTAAACCAAGTTATTTATATGACATTAAATTGCAGGGGGGGGGGGGTTGAATTGAAGATAATAGAGGGTGGAGTGCGCGACTAAAGAGAGAGGTGCGAATGGAGAGCCAATCAGAAGGCAGCAAGGGAGAGAGAGATAAGATCAATAACAAGATTGAGCTAGACAGAGAGAAAACAGAGTAAACGAGACAAGTGAAGGTGAACTAAGAAATGAAATAGGAAAGTCACGACATCCACAGCTTTTTATACTGGATTGACCTATCCGACAGTGATAACGCCAATTGATATTTACATGTATAGTGAGAGGAATTCTGTGCTTTTCTCCGTGGGCCTGATCAATGATCATACATGTACACACGTACAGTAGCTATTCAATAACTTTTAAGACTTGAGAAATCATTCATCAAATCGACATATGGCCCTTACCAGAATTCTTATTGAATAGTTCCATTAATTTTCTTTCTTAAATTCTCGGTTACTGTTTTTAGCTAGTTTTTTCACGTCAAACTGCTGATCGAAGCGAAAGCAAAAATAATTTGACTCAATTTCTTTGTGTGATATATTTCACTGCAATATAGGTTTTTGTTTACTGGAAATGTATTAGGAAGGAGAAATTTTCATTTAAATCGAATGAAAAGGTTTACCGCATTATTTTTCAGTTTGAATGACAACGTGGTAGTTCAAACCTAGATAATGCGCACAGTCTAGTCGTTCAAAAAGTTTTATGCTGTTTAAAACAAAATGTTGTAACTTGTAACACAAAGAGAAATAATTACTTTATCAAGTGTAATTAGACATAAAAAATTTACTTTTATTTTTCGCTTACTAATACTTATACATAAAATCTACTTTTGTGTGAATTGACTTGATCAGTATAGCGGTTTAAATTTTAACTCTTAATAATATAAGCCTTTTTATGCAACACGGTACATAGCGTGCAGATTTAGGTAATAACTGTATAGAGTTCGTTTAAACTATTAACCACAAAATATAGGAAGTTAGTAATATATCTAATGCGGTTAGGAGAAAAGACAAATACCTAAACTTTATTACTTTAAATCAGTAAATAAATAGGGGTCCAACGATATGCTTTTTAAACCTATTGCTGTATCGGTAATTTCAATCAATTTAATAACAAAAAATTCACAATTATGCCTCTTGACTGTATTTTTTGCATTATCGTGATGCTTTAGTGTATAATCGTCTTAGACGATTCAGTTCAATTCAGTTCAAGTTTAAATAAAAAAATTACAATTGAATATCTGAACTTAGCTAAAAAATAATGGTAAAAATAGCTATAATGGTATAATAGTTTTCCACAACTGTGTTCATTGACTCCAGTGGGATTTTAAAAGTTACCTTTTTTAGTAGTTTTTCCATTCTATTTTATAAGTCTTATTGTCTTATTTATCTTAGCAAAAGTAAGATATAACTTTTAAAAATTAGTTAAATAATACAAAACTAGAAGTTATAAATTTAAGTTAGGTCTACTGTTTACCAAACTTTTTATATAATAAATTTTCAAGAATTTTGTCATGCATTTTGTTTATTAAACATTGTGATCATCTTGCCTAAAAACTTGTTTTGATATTATTTTTTGTGTAACATTTTGATTTTAACTAATTTTTGTCTAATATTAAATATTACATGATATCATATTTTCAAGATTTGCAAGACTCTAGTCAAGATCTATGCTTTCCTAACAATTAAGATTTAATCAAGAGTTGAGATTAAACCTAATTAGTCTGTAGGTAGTCTCTTTGTACTATTATTTTGTTTATAATTACTAAAATTATTTGTTAAATATGTATAATAGTGATAATAGTTAAAGCCAAAAAATTATTATATAATTTTGAGTATGTTGAATTAAAAAAAACTGTTTAAATATTAAGCTTATATATCAAATATAAATATAATATTGTAGTTACCAATATAATAATAAAGGTGCATGACTAAGACTGCTATAGCTATTATTGGCTATTGGTATTAAGGAAAAGCTACTAATATTCTAATATTGTTATGTTCATTGACTGCTTATAGCAATATAGCAATATTCATTGTTATTTCTTTTGTAGGCTCTTTTCTCATATCTTTGTCCTATTGGTTCTTTTATCCACTTATCTTCTCTTGGTTCTAGTATAATCCAATAATATATTAAGCCAAATTCCTCCCCTAGCTCCCCCTAAAAAGTGACAAGTATAGTAGTCTTGGTATATAGTAATCTTGGTCTTACATTAGCAATAAAATATAAAAGCTGTTTTATATTTTACATAAAATTTTTTAAGTTTTATGCAATATTTATTATATGTTTTATATGATACTTTTTATTTTTATGACTATTCTTACTATTTTGAATTTAGATTATTATTCTTTTATTTATGATTTGTATAGTATTTATTTAGTTTTTTATTTAATTTTTTCTTAATTTTCAACATGATACAACTTAAATTTTTTATTAATTTTTTTAATTTTCTTGATATTACAAAAATTTTGCATAAAAATTAGATTCTAAAAAACTGAATCCATGTGACCATTTGAATTAGCAGTTTATTACTAGTCTATTTGTGTCTAAACCCTAGTTTATATCATTTTAATAATATGAATTTGTTAGATCAAGTTTGTTATATAATAATCATATTAGAATCAATGTAAAATCATATGTTAGAATCAAGTTTGTTAAAATAAAGTTCATATGAAACACTTATAATAATCAATTTCTTAAGTAGTTAGTGTTAGTCTTAATTTTGAAGTTAACAATATAGTTTTTTTATCTACAAGGGGTATCCAAAAAGTAGTGATACTTTTAACTGTAGCTCTCATTCTATAGCTTCCTGTGATTTAAAATTTTATGAACTGATAGCGGCAAATCTCTTCTACAGACTACTTTTTGAATTTTTAAAATTGATACCGGAGAACAAAAGTTATACCCACAAAAGTAACAGTACCTGTATCATAGAGTTACACAAACTATATCAAAATTTATGATAGTCAACTTTTGCACTTATTCATTAAGAAGGCATTGATAAATGTCTTGTTTAAGCAATAACAAAGCCCAATTGCAAAATGATGCTCACTGTGACTGACTGAAATTTGTCTATGGACAGAATCATGCGCAGAAAAATAAAGCATTAAATTCATTACTTTACTTGCAAACAGAGGAGCTTGCATTTTGCAATTGATTTCATTGCCCATACTTGACAACACACATAGATGTACACTCAGTTGTTGCTCAGCAAAGTACTATCTTCACTCTTTGGGGTGCTGGCCATAGTGCCTCAGAAATTTAGGCAAACTTTGCTCTGTGCATGGATCCTCTGTGGTCAGCAAAATGACAGTTTATCAATGGATGGAGCAGTTCAGCAAGGGAAGGACTGACTTGGCAGATCAGCATTGGACGGGGCGGCTATACTTCATTGACCTAATGTACTGGCGGACTCCATTCTGAATCTTCTTGATGAGGACTCCCGAATGACCATTAGAGAGATTGCTGACAGGTTGGACAAGCCGAAATCAACAATTCATTGAAGCTTACTCAGCATGGATCTCGTGAAGCTCAGTCTATAATTTGTATAACTCTATGATACAGGTACTGTTACTTTCATGGGTATAACTTTTGTTCTCTGGTATCAATTTTAAAAATTCAAAAAGCAGTCTATAGAAGAGATTTGCCGCTATCAATTCATAAAATTTTAAATCACAGGAAGCTATAGAACGAGAGCTATGGTTAAAAGTATCACTACTTTTTGGACACTCCTCGTATATTAACTTTATATTGCTTTTGCTAAGACATACTTTCATAGGAAAATGTTTGAATAATGCAAGTTTCATAAAATCAATTGATGACATTTGTAATTTTTTATATGAATTTTTTAATAAAGTTAAAAAATATTAGATAATAAACAGATTTATTTTGGTATAATGAAACTGAGTTAATCAAGTAATTGTAAATATATTAGTGAATATTTATTGCTTTTTGTTTATAGTTGTAAATCTATTAATTTAGAAATATTAATTTATAAATTGATTTAAAATGTTAAAAAATATATTATGTTTTTGTATTAAACCTAAAACATTTTTTTCTCAAAAGATTTCATATATAGCTATTGATTAACTTAATAGTGGCAGATTTAGAAGGGGCACACAAGGCCTACCTTTTTCCCTTTATTGAATTTGATTTTTTAAATTTGATTTGATTTTTTCCCCTTTATTGAGTATAATAACTTAATAATTTCTATCCCGTATTCAATTTTTTTGGATTTGCATTTATTGACTTATTAATAATATAATATTAGTAATGACAATTGCAAGCAAGCAAGATTTTCATTTTTAGTATATAGGGATTTGATATATTTAGAACTTATCAAATAGACATTTAACTAAAAATATTAATGATTAATAGGGCAAAAAAGAAAAGAAGCAAAGGACAAATACAGAAGTCGCAAGTTGAATTTATATTTATACTAATATAATGAACAGGTTAGCTAAATTATCTGTAGTAAATTAATGGTTAAGACTATCTATTGGAAAAAGCATGACACACTAAGAGAGATAGCTAATTGAAAAGTGAGGCTAAATTGCAAAATAGAAAGTACAAAAACAAAAATATTTGAAGGATAGAAATCCAATAGTGCCTTTAGTTTAATATACAAGCATCAATATTTTATATTTGAAATTACCCAAAACTTAATTTCTTTTTATTTTAAAGTATGTTTATAAATTAAAAACCATGTCATAGAAGCATAATCTAAAGAACCAAGATATCAAAGCTATTTTGGGAATATATTGCAGTTTCATTGTTATGGGCCTTCTGAAAATATCAGAAGCTGGATTATGCTTCTAGGTTCTTTTAAATAATAACCATTATTTATGAAAATTAAAATGTTTATATTGTACAAACATAATGATTTGGGGGCCATAGTCTAGTGGCAGTGCAGCTGCTCTAGTATGCCAGCGACCCAAGCTTGATTCCGAGTGCAGTCACATTAATTTAGGGCTGAATTGGAATCTTGGCTTGGCTCTTCTCATGCAATTAACAGCCTTGAAAGCCAACCCCCAAAGGCGCAGTGAAGTATACATGCCCAACAATAATATAAAGTTAGGGCTGCTAACACTCCTGTGAGTATGTGCCTGCATACATATCTGCACGCTTATATGCTTGCTCAGGGGAGTTGGTAGAATGGGCAGTAATCCCTCTTGTCGGTTGTGTGCCTATGTCGCTTAAAGTGCGCCAGGGTGCATACAACCCCCCTGCCTCTAATAAAAAAATATAATAATTTATAAAGCACTTAAAAGTTTATAATTTGTTGATAGTTGTATTATATATTAGGCTTATTAACCAAATAAGAGACATTTATTTACCTATAATGCTTTTTAAAATATTTAGTTTTCTTTTAAAAGTCTTATATAAGACAACCCTTAATATAATCAACAATCAAGCATTGTAGATATAATTTTAAGGCAACAAGGTAGAATCTATATTTTTAATTTATCTTAATTTGTTTAAAGAATTGATCTTTATCTTTAATTTAGAATTTTTATTCAAAGTTATTATGATCTTTAATGAAGCCATAGGTTATCTTATTTTAATTGTTCTTTTAAGTGTAGTAGACTACATGGAAAACTATATAGTTTTTGAAATTTGCAAACAAAGCAAATCTTTCTATCTTTGCTAGGGTACTTAAGTTTTAGTAGGCTTGCCTATCAACCTATTTTTTAATTCTACTAGATTGCCATTTGCAAATATATCTTGGCCACAATTGGGGTCATAATCAAATAAAAGTTTGATTTTGGAACCTTATATATATGAAACTCTTCTTAATGTATTCTAGTAATGTTTTGTCTATAGTTTACAATGGTTGAATAATTTTAATGACCTTTTATAATATATTACCATTTGATATATCAAAGTAGAACATTTTTATGTTACTTTCCTTTGTGTAGTTTCTTTTATATTTCATATTTTCAATCATTTTGTTTATATATAGACCACTAATATTTGTTTCCAATTTGTATCGCAAAAGCAATGTCTATAGTATTATAAGTATTAAATGTTTAAATAATTAAATAAGTAATATAGTTTAGCATTGGCTCCATACATGCGCAACCTTAGGAATCACCCGGCCATTTTTATTGGCAACACACACATGTAAGTCGCTATTGGCTGAGAGCAGTCACGCGACTACTATTCTGTCCAATAGCGACATACGTGTATGTTGCCAATAGAAATGGCTGAGTGAATCCAAAGGTTGCGCCCAAGCATGATTGGCTCTATTGTAGATAAGCATAATCTAGCTTATCTATTGTTTGCTTTATCAAATAAATAAATATAATATGTATATATATACTTAGCTAAAATTTTGCAAGTCATTTTTGAGGTATGTCAGAAAAGTTCCAGAACTGAAGTCATAGAAACTTTATTAGCAGAAATCAATCAAAATCAAATCTGGCTCCTTCAAAGTACTCCCCCTGAGCCCAATGCACTTGTCCATTCTGCGCCAGGCCTCCATGCAGCCCTGGAAGGCTTTTTTGGGACTGACTAACTTTGCAGTTTCATTGTTGTGGCCCTTCTGAAGGTATCAATGTCAAGAAATTGAGTAACCTCGTTGAGCTTGGAAAATAGGGAAAAATTGCACAGAGCTAGATTGCGTGAATATGGAAGCTGGTTTAGCAGTGATATTCCTATTCCCAAGATACTCCCTGACACTTAAAACATTGTGAGCTGGCACATTGTCCTGATGAAGGAACTACAAGTTGGCTTACCATAAATCGCGTCTCTTGTCTCGCATTGAGGGAAGCAGTTGCTGAAGGATCCCTTTGTACTCGTACACATGCTGATTGATGGTTTGGCCTTGGCACAGAAACTCCATATGGACAACTCCTCTGAAATACGACATTGAAGGTCTTCCACTCCTGGTGTCGTCCTCGACCTCCTCCCGCCCCTCCTTAAATCATTTGTGCCACTAAAAAACTCGGCAGCAAGACAGCATTATCTCCATACACTTGTTGCAACAGTACAAGTGCTTCCAAAGGCGATTTTTTATCGGACCAGAAATTTTAGATTGGTTCGTTGTTTGAGTGCTCATTGGCACAACGATTGTTAAAAACTTACTTAACGTAAAGCACAGATTGGCACAAAAGCGATGATCAGCTGAAATTGCAGGACAGAGCTCCTATTATATGCTGCTACAGCCTGCAACAAGCTGCAAATTGATAGTGCATCCAGAAGCTGTGCTGTAGGTACAGTCCTGTAACTTTTCCTGACACCTCGTATTTCTATATATGTGCAACTTCTATAATTGCACTAGCCATGTGACTTGGTTTTGCAATGTAATGTACTGAAAATGTAATTTCGTTTGCAACTTACCCTTAGCCTTGTAAACCTCAAAACGAATATTACTTTTCAGGGATGCGACCCATGGGCGCACCCGGCCAGTCGGCCCAGCTTCCTGCTGGACTGCAACTTGGTGGCCAGCCACCACCCGGAGGAGTATCTGGCGATCCAGACAAGCGAAAGCTGATACAACAACAGCTTGTGCTTCTTCTTCATGCGCACAAATGCAAGCAGAATTGTACCCTTGCTCACTGTGAAACAATGCGAAATGTTCTGCATCATATGCAGCAATGCACTGAAGGAAAATCCTGTCCAACACCTCACTGCGCGAGTAGTCGGCAGATCCTAAATCATTGGAAGAACTGTACCAACCCTAGCTGCCCTGTTTGCGAGCCGCTGAAGAGTCAGAATCGGACGCAGGTGCAGCCGTCACTGCCTCAGCAACAAGTAGTAGTGCCTCCTTCTGCACAGCCGCCCTTCCGACCTCAACAGCCAGCTCAAGCTATTCCGCAGCCTGCATCAATGCAAGTGCATCCGATTCGTCCGCCAGGCCAGCCAATGCCACTAACGAACCAAGGCCTAGTGCAGCCGAATTCAGTTCCTGCCCCTGGTTATGGTGCCATTGTGCACTGGCAGCAGCCTACAACACAACAGCCACAGGTTATTCGGATGGCTGCGCCAATACCTCCAGGTCGGACTATCAACATGACGCCTACTGTTCCACAAATTCCAAATCATATTCAACAAGTCGTTCAGCCTGCGTCTGTTCCAAAGCAGTCTCCGCAACAGCCACAGGTGCAGGCACGTACGCAGCCTTTGCAACCTCCTTCCCAAGCAGTGGTCACTACTAGCAGCAGCACAAGTGCTGGAGGCGGTTGGCAGGTGGAAGTCACAAACGATATGCGCCATCATCTTGTGCGTCGTATTGTGCAAACAATCTTTCCATCTCCAGACCCTGAGGCATACAAGGACCCGCGCATGACTAACCTAATTGAGTATGCTAGAAAGGTCGAGCGGGAAATGTACAGCTCAGCAAGAAACAAAGAGGAGTACTTTCATCTTTTAGCTGAAAAATGCTTTAAGATTCACAAGGAACTGGAAGAAAAAAGGCGATCCCGCAGCACTGGCCAGACTGGAGGAAATGCACAGCGCCCAACTGGCACTGGCGCAAATTCAGTGCAGCCGTCTACATCTCAGACAGGCACTCCGGCAACTGTTTCAAATCAAGTACCAGTGTCAGCTACGTCTATCAGCGACGGAATGCTTACAATGCCACGCACTACGAGTGCTACTACTGTGCCAACTGATTGTGTTGGAGTTGGTGATGACAACACGCTTTCAGCTGTTGACGTGGCGGAGCGAAACTTTATTCAAGCTATTAAAAAGTTTGAAAATAGCTCCTCCGGTAGCGTTGACGTTACCATGAGAGAAGAACAGCCAAAGGGTGCTGAAGTTGTCAAATCAGAAGTAAAGTCAGAGCTCGATGAATCATCAGTTTCGGACGGTCGTAGTAATGAGACAGTTTCACTTACTACTCCAGTGAAAGTAGAGGTGAAGCAGGAAGATATCAAGCAAGACCCATCAGAAGCATCGACTTCTCAGCGCATTCAACCTAAGGTGCCTCGAGATCCAAAACGATGGAGCCGAGAAGAACTGATGAGGGCGTTTCATCCAGTATATGAAAAATTGTACAGTAGCGAGCCAGACTCGTTTCCTTTCCAGAGGCCAGTGGATCCGATTCAGCTTGGCATACCGGATTATCCTTCGATCGTGAAGAATCCAATGGACTTGTCTACCATCAGCAAGAAGCTTCAAGATGGCAGCTACAAGGATCCATGGGAAGTTGTTGGAGACTTTTGGCTTATGTTTAACAATGCCTGGCTCTATAATAAGAAGTCATCAAAAGTGTATCGATATTGCTCAACGCTTAACAGCATCTTCGTGGAAGAGGCAGATAAAGTTATGAAAGACCTTGGGTTCTGCTGCGCCACTGAGTACGTTTTTGAGCCTAAAGTGCTCTACTGTTTCTCGCCGAACAGCTGCACTATCCAGAAGGATCAAACCTACTATACTTTCGTGAAGAAAGACCGCGCTGCATACCCTGGTCTCAGTTGTGATAAATATCACTTTTGTGAGTCTTGCTTTGTCAAGTCTGTTGAGTTTGTTGACATCTACGAAGACATTTCAAGCCAACAACCTGTGAGAGTGCCGAAGTCTGAGTTTGAGCAGAAGAAAAACAACATAAAAGATATGGAGAAGTTTTGTCAGTGTAGAGAGTGCGGCCGTAAGTGGCACTGTATCTGCGCACTACACATGGACGAAATCTACCCAAGTGGCTTCGTGTGCCCGACCTGTATTTCTTCAAAGAAGATCGTAAAACGCGAGAATCGTTTCACTGCAAAGAAGCTCAGTCCTTGCATCCTTAGTGAGTTCCTAGAGAAAAGAGTCAACGATTTCCTAAAGAAAAAGGAAACGAATGCTGGAGCTGTGCACATCCGCGTCTTGTCGAATGTTGACAAGCAATGCGAGGTCAAGCCTCTAATGCGATCAAGATTTACAGACGCAGGATCGTTTCCTGAGTCGTTTACATTCCGCTCCAAGGCGATCTTCGCCTTCCAGGACCAGGATGGTGTTGACGTTTGCTTTTTTGGACTCCATGTGCAAGAATATGGATCTAACTGTCCTCAGCCAAACTGCCGACGTGTGTACGTTGCTTACTTAGATTCGGTTCACTACTTTCAACCTCGAAAGTATCGCACCGATGTGTACCACGAAATTCTGATTGGCTACTTAGATTATGTAAAGAAGCTTGGCTATGCGTTTGCGCACATCTGGTCGTGCCCACCTTCCGAAGGTGATGATTACATTTTTCATTGTCACCCTGCTGACCAGAAGATTCCGAAGCCAAAGCGTCTAACTGACTGGTACAGACGAATGTTGGACAAGGCTTTGATTGAGAGGATTGTAGTTGACTACAAGGATATCCTGGCATATGCACTGGAGAACTCCATCGTGTCGCCGACCGATCTGCCTTACTTTGAGGGAGATTTTTGGCCTGGCTCACTTGAGGAACTTATCAAGGAACTTGACGAACAGAAGAAGAAAATGGAGGAAGAGCAGCAGCAAATGGACAACGACGATGATGATGTAGAAGAGGGAGGTGACGGAAGCAAATCGTCTAAAAAGAATCCGAAATCTTCTAAAAACAACAACAAACGCAAGGCAAAGAGCAAGATAACTTCTACATCAAAGCGCAAGAAGTCCAGTTACTTGGCCACTTCGGGCACCTCGCCAGATCATGACGACCTCATATCGAAGCTGTATGAAGGTAAGTTTTTGGGAATAAATCGTGGGGTTTTTGCAAATCCAGTTGCCAGCTGAGTTTGAAATATGACACTCTAGTCTAAATTAGAGAATGACTGTTGTCCCATTATTACCACGCAGGTCTTGAGCGCCATCGCGATGTGTTCTTCGCCATCCGCCTGCACGGTCCTCAATCTGTTGCTAATCTTGGCCCCATCGATGACCCGGACACCGAGGTTCATTTAGATCTCCAGGACGGTCGCGATAACTTTCTGTCAATGGCTCGGGACCGGCACCTGGAGTTCTCTAGCCTTCGCCGCACCAAGTACTCCACTATGGTTATGCTGTACGAGTTGCACTCCGAGGCCCGCAAGGAGTCATTCTGCTTCAACTGCAACAAATGCCAGGCTCAGATTGAGACTCGCTATCACTGCACCGAGTGCGACGACTTCGACCTGTGCCAGAAGTGCTACCAGGAGAACAATGACCATCCGCATGAGCTGGTGAAGAAAACTGGCCTCCTGGTTGAAGCCGACGGTCCCGGCGCGGTGGACGCCAACTCGCCAGAGCCGCGCCGCGTCTCCATCGAACGGTGCATCAAGTCTCTCGTGCACGCTTGCACCTGCCGGGACGCCAATTGCTGCCAGCAGACGTGCATGAAGATGAAGCGTGTTCTTTACCATACAAAAGTATGCCAAAAGAAGACTTCCAATTCGTGCTCTCTTTGCAAGCAGCTGATTGCTCTCTGCTGCTACCATGCCAAGTTCTGTTCTGAGGTAAGCAACCAATGCAATAGTTTTTGCTTCACTGGTTCGATTCCATGCGGGGTCACATTAGTTTGGGGCACGTGCACTGAAATTTGCCTGTGGCTTTTAGTGCCATTCAACCTCCCAAGCACTGTACATGCCTGAGAATGAGAAAGTCAGGACCACAATTAACTCTGTGAGAGCAAGTGCCTGCTAACTATGACTCCTATTGTGAAACTATTACACAGTTCATTGCTAATCGCGAATTCCACAGGTCAAGTGTGCAGTACCATTCTGTCAGAACATCAAGCAGCGCTTGAAGCAACAGCAGCTGCAGCAGCGTCTGCATCAGGCGCAGATGCTGAGGCGCCGAATGAACATCACAAGAAAAGGCCAAGGTCCGCCACCTTCGACAGCGCCAACCGCTTCATCGCTTGTTTTGCAGCCTCAAACCAGCGTGCCCGCAGTCAGCCAGCCAGCGCCTCAAATTCCTCTGCAGATTATGCCAACTCACCTGCAGCAATCGCAGCAGCCGCCAACCAGTGTGTACGCCACGCAGCCCGTTATCCGGCAGCAGCTTCCTGCTCAGTCCTACGCCACAGGTAACTGACTCTTTGCTTCACTGTGTGTTATTAGTTCAGCATTCAGTCTGGGTGTTAAATTTGCACTTACTAGCATTGGCTATTTTCCATTTCCAACAGTGCCTGCTGGCCAGCCGGCTCAGCAGATGTGGGCGAGCGTGCCCGGGCAGCGAATGCCAATGCAGCAGCCGCAGGGCCAGCCTCAGGGCCAGCCGCAGCAACAGCAGCTAACTGGAGCAGCGAGAATGCCAGGCCAGGCACCGAGTCCGGCTAATTATCCCAGGCCTGCGCTGAGTGCGCAGGACCAGGCAAAGCTTGATAATGTCTGGAGCCAGGTAAGCTTTTGTGTTTTAGAATGGAGAGTGCTCAACTGGAACTGTGAGCATCTAAGACCTGAAGCCACCATGCCCAAGACAATTGAATTTATCGGCATTCAATTTAGGGGTAGGGTGAGTTAAGTGCAGATAAGCGGGTGATAGAGCCACGACTGAGGAAAGAGGTGGAAGTCAAAAGCCAATCAACAGTCCGCTCGAGGGAGAGATAAGGAGAACCAGATAGAGCTAGACACAGAAAGAGCTAACAGAGGGGAGAGCAATTCACAACTAAGGACAACTAAGGAAGTGGCAACGCTAACAAGGAAATTGAGTTTTTTCCAGAACCTTCTCAACTATCTGCAAGTCGCTTTCTGAAATTTGTAAAACTAATTTGCTTTATAGTCAATTAAAAGGTTTTAATTTATGCTATATTGGGGTATGTAGAGCTGTGTGATCAACTGGTCCGCTCGCTTCCAACGTATCGTTATTGAATTCCAAGCAAATTGACGACTCACAATTGGCTCATTCTGTCTGCACTTTAACAGGTGATGCAGAAGATCAACAATCCCAACTGCAGCCAACAGGAGCGTGACAGTGCTAAGCAGTACGCTGAGATGATGCGCCGAGATCCTCACTTTTTCTTGCAGCGACTACACACCAGCGAACAGAGGCGATTGCAACAGCAGCAACAGCAGCAGCAGCAAGTGGTCCAGGCTCAGCAGCCTCAGCCTCAAGTTCGTTTCCAGCAGCAACAGCAGCAGCCGCTGCAGCAGCAGCAAACCTATTATCCGCAAATGGCACGGATGCCTGGCATTGCGCAGAGGCCACCTGGCGAGCAGCTTCTAATGGGACAGTCACCTTCAGTCCAGGATCCGCAGCAGCAGATTCACGTGCAGGCTGAGCGGTTGGGACAGTTTGCTGATAAACTCTGATTCAGTTTGCTCTGATGTTGTACATACACGCGCCTGAGCTATCCAAGTGATGCGGACTGGTATTCTTATTTGCGATTTTAGCTTGTGCTCCTCCCTGTTGTCCCCTTTGTCGCCTCTTTGCACCTTATCGTCCGCCCCACTAAAGCTTCAATTGTATCTAACAGGTAAGTTGATTAGCTCGATTCTTGTTTTTTTATTGAATAAACGTGTTTACTTGCTCTATTATATTGCTGATTTATGCTTTGCGGCTTTTCTCTGCTGTTTCAAATGCTTGCTTTAGTTTGCTCCTGCGCTGGATGACCCTGTCTCTGTGTCGGAGCTCCTGATTCCCCAAGCGTGATGCGCATGGGGCACTGTATTGAGCTGGGATTACCTGTTCCCCGATTCCCCAAGCCTGGTGCGCATGGGGCACTGTATTGAGCTGGGATTACCTGTTCCCCGATTCCCCAAGCCTGATGCGCATGGGGCACTGTATTGAGCTGGGATTACCTGTTCCCCGATTCCCCAAGCCTGATGCATGGGGCACTGTATTGAGCTGGGATTACCTGTTCCCGATTCCTCAAGCCTGATGCATGGGGCACTGTATTGAGCTGGGATTACCTGTTCCCCGATTCCCAAGCCTGATGCGCATGGGGCACTGTATTGAGCTGGGATTACCTGTTCCCCGATTCCCCAAGCCTGATGCGCATGGGGCACTGTATTGAGCTGGGATTACCTGTTCCCCGATTCCCCAAGCCTGATGCGCATGGGGCACTGTATTGAGCTGGGATTACCTGTTCCCCGTTTCCCCAAGCCTGATGCGCATGGGGCACTGTATTGAGCTGGGATTACCTGTTCCCCGATTCCCCAAGCCTGGTGCGCATGGGGCACTCACTGTATTGAGCTGGGATTACCTGTTCCCCGATTCCCCAAGCCTGATGCGCATGGGGCACTGTATTGAGCTGGGATTACCTGTTCCCCGATTCCCCAAGCCTGATGCATGGGGCACTGTATTGAGCTGGGATTACCTGTTCCCCGATTCCTCAAGCCTGATGCATGGGGCACTGTATTGAGCTGGGATTACCTGTTCCCCGATTCCTCAAGCCTGATGCATGGGGCACTGTATTGAGCTGGGATTACCTGTTCCCCGATTCCCCAAGCCTGATGCGCATGGGGCACTGTATTGAGCTGGGATTACCTGTTCCCCGATTCCCCAAGCCTGATGCGCATGGCGCACTGTATTGAGCTGGGATTACCTGTTCCCCGATTCCCCAAGCCTGATGCATCAGGAATCCACGAATAGGGTTGGCATTAGCTGACCCAGATGAAATATTGAGATTTTTGGCTATGAAATTACATAAATGTAAATTGATGAAATAGCATAGTGGAGACAGTTGCTAGCCTTTGGACATCCAGTTAAGTTAATTTTATCTGATGCTGTGTACACGCGACTGGCGCATTGACAGCTAGTGTCTCCCCACTAGCTACCTTTGTTTGTGCGCTTCAACTCTCTACAGTAGCAAATCTGTTTCTCTGTCTGTGTGATTTTTCTATTTCTTTTGTTACTCTTTTAATTAACACTGCCGATTGGCTTGGATTGAGCTGCAGGATCGGAATGCCCGGGCGCAACGTGTTTGTGTCAATCAGATTCGTGTTAATCTGTTAGCTATGAGGAACTCCTTCCTGTGCGCGCAGGCCTTTCCGATTTGGCTCCACTTCCTCCTTCTATCTGCAGTTTCTCCTCATTCTGCCCTACTCTGCGAAATTTGTAATTTAACTCTTTAAAGATTGAAAGTAGCTGTACGAAACAGATATTAAACAAATATTGGCACTCTTGTGAATTTTTTTAGTTACTGTTTTCATGCCTGCTATTCATTATACAAGTCCGGAGTGCATGCCCCGCGTGTGCATGAGCGCACAGCTATATCTTGATCCTTATATTTTCACATGTGCTTTGTTTGCTTCAATTTTTATGCGTGTGTAACTTAGTACGAGTTTTTATTGGAAATAGTAATTATATTAATATGTTAAGCGCACGCACTGCAAACCAAAACTTGCACTCTTGTTGTCCAATATCCGAGATGCCGGGACCTGAACTCCCCGGCTCTTTTGTTGTTTGCAAATTTTGCCACGCGTCGATCAATTTATCAGTTTAGCTCGCGCTAATCCGATAAGCAAATAAATGTATTCAAGTTTTTAATACGCGTAGCAATACTGCACTCAATATTTCTACTGTGGCAGCGTGGCGGCTTGCTTTTTTCAATTTTTTTTATAAACAGATTCGTGTTGTGTTCTGCTGCTTCTTGCTGATTGCGGTCTTGGGGGAGCGCTGATGCGAGGGAATTCAGCAAGTTTTTGGCTGCCATGTTTGCATTAATTGCATAGCCCGACCGATGGAAGACCTTATAAATTACTTATTACTAATATATTTGGATTCAAGTAAAGCTCTGTTTTACTGGCATTGTGCTATCTTAAAAGCCTTTAATCTTGTCTTTAAATGTTTTTCTCGAACAAATTTGGTTTGGTTTACTTACTATATAAGATCAGGTTATATACTACTATATAGTAAGGAAGCTAGGTTTGATTTTTGGCTATTCTCAGAGCGTTGTACTGAAACAGGTCAACTTGTTAATAACTTAACCTAACAACATTATATATACTCTTCAAAATTATTTAGAGCATGCCGCGGGTAACTCATTTCATTCAAGCACTACTAAAAGTAGCCATGTCAGTTCTGTGAGGATTAATACTTTTTAGCCTTAATTTATATTCGTGTATTAGTATGAATTTTAGCTCAAATCCCAAAACTGTAGCTCATAAATTATCATTTGTGATTGCCTTGGCGATGAAACTGCTGTTATTAAGATTTAGCATACCCTAATAAAAAGTGCTCCAAAATGCTTATTTCACACCAGAAATCAAAACCTGCGAGACTTCAATTCAGCAGCTGGGCGTCTTTGCAAGTTATTTGATTAACTAAGCTCGGTGTAACTACCCCCCCCCCCACCAAGCCTTGCAGAGAATTCGATTACTCCCAAAGCCAACACGGAAGCTTTTGATTTGAATGGGGCAAATCTGTTTATGGAGTTGTCCAAGACACAGGATATTGTGTGTGTGCCCTGGTGTCCGAGGCTGCAGTTTGAGATCAGGCTGAGGGGCTCCTGTGCAAACAGGCATCTCAGCTCGCACACAGGTTGGCAAACAGTGCGCTCTATAGAGAGCCCTGATGTAGGCAGCTGGAACGATCTGAGACGCAGAAATTGAGCTTGAGAGAGCTCTCATGACCATTAGCTCAGCTCATAAGAGACGCTCTTTGGCTCAATAGCAATATTATTGAGCTTCTTGGCACCGTGCCTCGGCAATCTATCTCTCTTCGTAAATCAAAATGACATCCCGCATGTCAGACTGTCCTGCACACAGCTTACTGTGCGATGGAGCCCCACTTCCAGCAGCTTTGCAGAATCCACGTGCCTCCTTGTCGCCACTAAGGATGCTTGCGAAAGCGGCCTGAAGTGGATGCTGCCAAGTCTTTGTTTGCTGGCAGTGTTGCGGAATTTTTATGAGAGCCCCCTGGAAGTCGGCGAAAAGTTAGTCGGGTCCGATGTTTGGCATGTGCGAGACGCTGAGAGCACTGGAAATAAGAATGGGAGATTCGGCAGAGTTCTCGGCTTGACCGCGTCCACACGAGAGGGGCAGCGTGATTTGATTGAATGGGGACACCTGTCCCGCAGTGATTTCTCTTTGACAGTCAAATGGGCGCCCCTTTGATGTCAAATAAATGGACCTGATTAATACAAATACATACTGCTCGTACCCCATTTGCTGTTTACTCGGGGCCAAATTTGCTGCCATCTATTGCAGTGAAGGTGAAGAATATCTATCTTGTCTAGGCGCCTTCTGACACAGGTGCGCCTTACTGGGTGGGCGCGCCTTACTTACGCGGGTGCGTCTTCTTAGACAAGGACACCTTGTTGGGCGGGATGTCGACTATCAGGGTACAGGGGTGTCTAACATCAGGGTACAGGGGTGCTTAACATCAGAGTCCGAGTTGTCTAACATCAGGGTACAGGGTTGTTCCGCAAATTCTAAACAAAACTCCGACCACTAAGTCTCTAAACGCCTCGCAGCCTCTGAAGTCCATGCACCGCCAGGTCGCGTCTGGTAACTGGTTCTCAGTTTTCAGTCTGCCAATGGCCAGAGTGCCTACCGGAGAGTGCCACTTAATTTACTGTAGCAGAAAAAAGTCCTGACAAGCAATGATTTTCTTTTTCTGTCTCCGTAAAAACAAGGCGCGACAGTTCTTTTGCGAATTTTGCTTTTTGCAGCCCCTTGCTCCGCGCAACCTTCTCTCTGATCTTCTGCATGTAACGCTGCTGCTCGTCCTGCAGATCTCTGCGCAGCTCAGCGGGTGGCTTCTTGTTTGCAGCCGCCATGACACAAGAAAATGAATTCTGCTCCTCGGTGTGGGCCCTTCTTCTTCACGGCTCCTTCTCACTCTGCGCGCTCAGAACTGCGCAAATTTGTGGGGTGATAAACCAAATCTAACATGATACAGGAAGCGCGGGTGGCACCAGCTTCAATGGAATATACAATTATAATTATTTATCTGCAAGTCAAGGCTCAGTGGCATGCCCCTCTATTTCAGCTCGTGCTTACTGCGTCGCTTGAATTTCCCTAATAATTCAGGAGTGTTAAAAAAAACAATTTGCTTAAAAGAAACCGAAGCAGTTTTTTTAATTGAAACGTGGTTGAGTTGTTTCTGAATCGTAAACTAATCGCAGGTGCTATAATTAACTGGTTATCGCAACCCCTTCGGCGAAATCGTCCCACAATCCGCCCAATTCTGCCCATTCCGCTGGCTCCTGAGCACACACAAGCGCGCCAATACTGTAAGCAGGCGCGCACTCATGCACGCTCACAGAGGGTGTACAGCGGCCCTGGCCTTCTAATCGTCAGGCTTGTACACTCAGGCTTGTACCTGTGCCTTGGCGGTTGGCCAATTTTCAAGCAAAAGCTTCACATTGTGACATCAATGTGGGGTCAAAGCCAGAGTGAATTCTAGCAGATCACAAACACGAGGGGTCCATGAGAATTGCCCGCAGCAGACGAATTGCCCGCCAAGATTTGCCCGCGAGCGAATTGCCCGCCGAGGTAGCAATGCTTTTTTCCTGCAACGCGGCAGATTTTGTCTGCATTGAATCCCCAATGCTTAGTAAGTCTTAATAAAGAGATTTACCCGATCAAACGCTTTGATAGTAACTGCATATCAAATGCATATTTTTTTCTGGGGGGCATTGCAGACAGAAATCAGCTGCCAAATGCACTGTAGGAAAAAAGGCATTGCAGGCAAACCTCGGCGGGAAAAACTCGGCGGGCAATTCGTCTGCGGGCATTTCTCGTGCTCCCAAATACGAGTCTACAGGTTGTCACTACACTGTAAATCTCACTGTAAACTAGTCAGCAGGCCTCTGAAGCTCTGGTGATGCAAATTGGGTTCAAAGTGGATTCGAGACAAGACCGCAGTGCTGGCAGCCAATAATATTGTTCCTCTCTCCGCTGGCTGTTTTCCTATTGGCTGATGGCGTGGCAGTTTCGGTGCCCCGGCGCTTTACATTAACCGTAGGCTCCCTCGAGTCCACTTCGCGTCTCAACTGTTGCTCTTTTAACAGCGAGGCGCGGTAAGAATAAGCACTTGTTCCTCGCTATCTACAACACTGATCTTCATCTGCCATGGAGCCGCTTTGCCCACAAGCTGGGCCAGAAATCTGTGGAAACCAGGCGGAGGTCATGGGTGAGTAACTGGGGGCACTTCGGATGGCGGGTAACAGGGGGCCAGTTGAAAGACAAGCAGGTGCGAAATCCATGGAAATATAATTGCGATGCCCTAAAAAATTACTGCCTTCAATTCCAAATGAGTTCTCAGCCGACTTCACGGCCATTAGACGGACAGCGTTTAGGGAATTCTGCATGTAGATGAAGGAATGCGATCGTTTATCTGAAAAATCTATGGCCAAGAGGCCTTCGAGTTCCTGGCCAAATACTTTATTCGGAGGAGCGATCGCTTTTATTTCTTCATCTATGGTGTTACTCTTAGGTCAGGTTAAGTCAAAACTAATCCAATGGCCGGCCATATAGCTCGTACTACTGGCTGGGTCATTCCAACACGCATCGACGCGCACCGCCTTTTCGTCGTGCATGGTTTTCAGTTGAAATGGAAGCGGCCACCCGAGCTGCAGCCAGCCAGCAGCAGCTCCAGCAGCACCAGCAGTGGATCCTGCAGCAGTACTGGCAGCTGCATCTCATTCAAACGCGCCACAGCCCGGGACTCGAGCCTCTATCCCTGCCGCTCACCCAGTGGCTGAGCTTGCTCAAGTCGCCAAGGCAATGTCTCGCAGTCGCACCAGCCGCATTGAGAGGCCCCCGTTTCGACTTCAGCCGCCTGGCCCAGTCTTGCCTGGAGCCCGACGCTGGCGCCTCTCGGCTCGGCCTATCGGCCTCGGCTCAGGTGCGGCCACCGCAGCCGCAGCGGCCGCAGCGGGACGCCACCCGGCTGCACCGGGTCACGAGGGGCCGCGGTCCTGGCAGGTTAGTTGGTATAATACACCCAACGGAGAGCATAGCTGGTATACTGCATGTGCTCTTGAGCAGTCAGATTTTTCTCCGACTTAGTATATGGCAAAACCATTTCTAAATTCTAAGAAAAATTCTCACTTCTAAGAAAATCGAGAGTAGCGTCAGCTTCAACTTCAGTAGTCTATGGTACAACCCCCACCGTCTCAACACTGTACAGGCTGTACACAACCCTAAGGATCCCCCTCGCAATTACAGCCACACCTGGCCACCTGCCAGCAACGGGTCCAGCATATTTTTGAAGCATGCATCTTTCGCGGTGTTATATTTATATCCCTTAATGCACCTCATTCAAATGTAGTCATAGATAGTAAAAGCGTAGATGGGCCACTCCGTTTGCTTGAAGTGCAAAAAAATCTGCACAATTTGCAGCTCTACTGTTAGTAGTGATTTAAGAGCATTGCGAGCGTAATTTTAAATGCTCTTTGAATTGTGAATATTAGCAGGAGAGCTGTGGGCACCCTGGCGCAACGCCTTCGGCGAAATTGTCCCGCAACCAGCGAAAATTTGCAGAAAAACAAAGAGTTTTGTTGTGCAACTCCATTTGCTCACCGCGGCTTTCACCCGCAGAGCCCGCAAGGAGTACGTGTGCAAGTACTGCAGGCGCCACTTCACCAAGTCCTACAACCTGCTGATTCACGAGCGAACCCACACAGATGAGCGGCCGTTTCCCTGCGAGATCTGCGGCAAAGCCTTCAGGCGGCAGGACCACCTGCGGGACCACCGGTACATTCACTGCAAGGACAAGCCGTTCAAGTGCGACGTCTGCGGCAAGGGCTTCTGCCAGGCCAGGACTCTGCAGGTGCACAGGACGCTGCACCGCAGCGCAATGGTGCGTGAGCTCAATCGCAGCCGGGACTCGTGGATGAGTTCAGATGCTTGGCAAATCATTTTTTGCAATCTGCAACGGAAAAAATGCCTGTTATATATAATTTAGTTACATATTTTACAATTAGGGATTCCTCTACTTTCTACTCATAGTAGCAATGCTGGTGCGCCCAGTGTCAGGATTCCGAGCTCGAATCAGTTGATCACTTGTTGCAAACAACCCGTCATCTTGCAGTTGCAGGTGCCAGCCGTCCGGGTTTCCCAGTCTGACCGCACGCCTGACAAGCAGTGCTAGCGCGACACCTTCCAGATAAGTACAAGTGCTGCAACCTGACTGTCCTATAAAACTTTAATGTTGCTTCTGATGCAGTGAATTGCTTCTAAGTTCTATTCTAAAATAAAATGAGCATTCTCCTCTGAAGATAAGAAGGAGTGCGCGAAACATGCTAATTGCATGCTTTTGCAGTTAACTTTCAAAACTAAATCGTCTTTTACACCTATCTGTCTATCTACAATATCTATCTATCTATCTATCTATCTATCTATCTATCTATCTATCTATCTATCTATCTATCTATCTATCTATCTATCTATCTATCTATCTATCTATCTATCTATCTATCTATCTATCTATCTATCTATCTATCTATCTATCTATCTATCTATCTATCTATCTATCTATCTATCTATCTATCGATCTATCTATCTATCTATCTATCTATCTATCTATCTATCTATCTATCTATCTATCTATCTATCTATCTATCTATCTATCTATCTATCTATCTATCTATCTATCTATCTATCTATCTATCTATCGATCTATCTATCTATCTATCTATCTATCTATCTATCTATCTATCTATCTATCGATCTATCTATCGATTAGACTTAGAGCAAATACTTTTCTACTCACCCTATTACTTCATTTCTTAGAACCTTTAAGAAGACGAGCAGATAGAGTGGACGCGAAGTACAGTGGCTCAGAAGCCAAGAATAAACGATGAGTTTAAAAGTAGATGAAGGTCAAAGTCAGTGCCGGTGCAGGGGTGCTCACTGGCTGCTCAAGTAGAAGCAGACAGAGTGACGAGTGCGCAGTGCAGTTAAGTACGTAATCGTAGTTTGTTGACATTTTTGATAGTTTTGCTGTTTTTGCTGTCCGCGGCGCCGAAATTCAAACTCAGCTCTAGCTTGGTTGAGTTGTGCATGCAAAACCGTGAATAAATAGAATAGTGTTATTTTTTGGTGAGATCGTGGCTGGGCAGGCGTTTCTCTCAGCAGAGTGGAGCAGTGGTTTCAGCTCATAGACGACTCTGAGGTGTTTCCCATATCAGGTATAATTGAATAAGCGTAAGTAAAATTCCAACCTCTAAAAATATTTACACTCGTTCAATTATCTCGTCAAACGCACTACTGGAACTTACTGGCACTGTAGGCTGGGCCCTCGCTTGCAGAGCCCTCAGGCTCGTCACAGGGTGACTGACCGGAGCTGTAGCTGGGCCCTCGCTTGCAGAGCCCTCAGGCTCGTCACAGGGTGACTAACCGGAGCTGTAGCTGGGCCCTCGCTTGCAGAGCCCTCAGTCTCGTCACAGGGTGACTGACCGGAGCTGTAGCTGGGCCCTCGCTTGCAGAGCCCTCAGGCTCGTCACAGGGTGACTGACCGGAGCTGTAGCTGGGCCCTCGCTTGCAGAGGCCTCAGTCCTGGTGCAGGATGACTTTCGGTAGCTGCAGCTGCATGGACAGAGCCCTCAGTCCCCGGAATTCCCATAAGCGTGAAAGACTGCACAAAGCAGCTCTGAGATGGGACCGCATGCATAAAATGGTTCGCATTCGCACGCAACCTGAGTGGCTTTCTAGGAATTTTTGCTTGTGAAAATCAAATCATGATTTATTGATGCAACAGCATGAGAACAGTTTTATTTCTCACTCGCTACTTTGACAGTCGCAGCTGGAAATGATTGCCGCTTCTCGAGTGCAGGCGGCAATGATTTATTAATGTATAATATAATTTACCCCCCCCCTTTTGATAACAAGTAAAGCAGGTATCACAATATTCAGAAACTCTTCGAGCTCAGAGTGTAAGCATGTACACTTGTAGCGATATTTAGAAAATATTTTCAAAGCTTTGATATTGCCACGGGAACTCTATTGTTTATTTAACGATTTTAACTCGGTAACTCGCAGCATTGTAACGGATATACCTCATTAAGTATCGATATTTTGTTTGCTTAACACTATTTCGCTTTCATGTAAAACTCATTGAGAAATTGCGAGAGAGAAATTGGTCACTGAAACAAAATAACATCGAGCAATAAAATCGAGTATTGTATTATGTCTAAAATACGAGAATAATCAGTGAGTCGGCAAAGGTATATCGGCAAAGAGGTGGCAGTGAAACAGCAGGTACGCAGTAACGCTTTACACGTAGAAGGGTAGGTGACGGGAGGGAGCCCATTTTGAGGCAAAAAAAACTTTTTCGACTTGATGGCAAATGTGCGGTGCAAGCAAAACTTGTGACTGGCAGTGCTCTACTGCAGTTAGAGATCGCAAAGCAGGTGTGCGCACGCATCAACTTGATCGATTTTCTTGCTTGGCTAAACTGTTTTGCTCATGGTGCGTGCGATGAGCCTTTGTGGACTTTTTTGCGAGTTTTCGGGGGATGCAAAGATGTGGCTTCTGGCTGTAAACCTACACCTGAGTCTGAGAGTCATGTAACCGGATGTGGCTTCTGGATGTAAACCTATGCCTCAGTCTGAGAGTCATGTAACCGGATGTGGCTTCTGGCTGTAAACCTATGCCTCAGTCTGAGAGTCATGTAACCGGATGTGGCTTCTGGCTGTAAACCTATGCCTGAGTCTGAGAGTCATGTAACCGGATGTGGCTTCTGGCTGTAAACCTATGCCTGAGTCTGAGAGTCGTGTAACCGGATGTGGCTTCTGACTGTAAACCTACACCTGAGTCTGAGAGTCATGTAACCGGATGTGGCTTCTGGCTGTAAACCTATGCCTCAGTCTGAGAGTCATGTAACCGGATGTGGCTTCTGGCTGTAAACCTATGCCTGAGTCTGAGAGTCATGTAACCGGATGTGGCTTCTGGCTGTAAACCTATGCCTGAGTCTGAGAGTCGTGTAACCGGATGTGGCTTCTGGCTGTAAACCTATGCCTGAGTCTGAGAGTCATGTAACCGGATGTGGCTTCTGGCTGTAAACCTATGCCTGAGTCTGAGAGTCATGTAACCGGATGTGGCTTCTGGCTGTAAACCTATGCCTGAGTCTGAGAGTCATGTAACCGGATGTGGCTTCTGGCTGTAAACCTATGCCTGAGTCTGAGAGTCGTGTAACCGGATGTGGCTTCTGGCTGTAAACCTATGCCTGAGTCTGAGAGTCATGTAACCGGATGTGGCTTCTGACTGTAAACCTATGCCTGAGTCTGAGAGTCATGTAACCGGATGTGGCTTCTGACTGTAAACCTATGTCTGAGTCTGAGAGTCATGTAACCGGATGTGGCTTCTGGCTGTAAACCTATGCCTGAGTCTGAGAGTCATGTAACCGGATGTGGCTTCTGACTGTAAACCTATGCCTGAGTCTGAGAGTCATGTAACCGGATGTGGCTTCTGACTGTAAACCTATGCCTGAGTCTGAGAGTCATGTAACCGGATGTGGCTTCTGACTGTAAACCTATGTCTGAGTCTGAGAGTCATGTAACCGGATGTGCTTCTGACTGTAAACCTATGCCTGAGTCTGAGAGTCATGTAACCGGATGTGTCGCATCACACGAAGCCAGATGGGGAAGAATCAATCGGATAAGGGCCCAGGACTAAGGCTAAAGCCTGTGGAATTTTTAATCAGTCTGATCCCGCGAGCAGCTCGGCTGACAAAGACTTTTTTAGCTTTGGATTACTTTGCTAAGCCTTTCCGCCTAATTCCCTGCATAGAGACTATCGGGTCCCCTGCGCTGCTACAGATGTAGAAAGCTTTAGTAACACTCCATATGACAGGTCTTATCCTGTTTCATTTCCGCTGTCTTTCACGGCAGTAAAACAGTTTGCTAAGTTCAAGAGTGCCGATGGCCTCATGCAGCTGATTCTCTGACTGCTCTGCAAGTCTGCTGATGAGGAGGGGGGATTTCAGGGGTACAAAAGTGCTTTGCTGCAGCCACCATGGAGCCAAAGTTGACTGGCTGCAGACTGGACGAATCTCTGTGATCAAGTCGGGTTCCTGCTCGACTTTTTAGCCCAATCTGTTTTTTTCGCGATAAAAAAAAACAGAAAAACTTCGCCCGATGCTGGGGGGCTCCACACATGGAAATTGAGAGCGTGGATTGAAGTGTGCGGACAGCGGAATGAGCTGTCAGATACGTGATTTGCATGTTTGTCCTTTCGGCATTTGCACATTTTAATTTAATACGGGATCGGGAAACCGAAAAAGGGAGACTGGCAGCTCAACACGAGTTGTGTTATCCCACTTTGATATTTTCTGCTCGCGACTCTTCTTCATACGAGTGGGACATTTCCCGTCCTCCGCTGACCTGTTTGCTTTGTTTGTTTTTATTTGTCTCCCAGCCGGAGCCCGCTTGAAATTTTGAGTCCCGACAGAAAACTTCAGAATTTGTTATACAATAAAATAATCTTTGTAGAAAAACTACCGCTTTTAACTTGCTTTGCTTTATAGTAAGTACAATGCATTCTGATATGTAATCATAAACAGTGTAGAGAACACCGAAGGCCAGTCTGTCTAGCGACTATCGCTAAACTGATAGGAGTTCGGAGAGAACACCGAAGGCCAGTCTGTCTAGCGACTATCGCTAAACTGATAGGAGTTCGGAGAGAACACCGAAGGCCAGTCTGTCTAGCGACTATCGCTAAACTGATAGGAGTTCGGAGAGAACACCGAAGGCCAGTCTGTCTAGCGACTATCGCTAAACTGATAGGAGTTCGGAGAGAACACCGAAGGCCAGTCTGTCTAGCGATTATCGCTAAACTGATAGGAGTCCGGAGAGAACACCGAAGGCCAGTCTGTCTAGCGACTATCGCTAAACTGATAGGAGTCCGGAGAGAACACCGAAGGCCAGTCTGTCTAGCGACTATCACTAAACTGATAGGAGTCCGGAGAGAACACCGAAGACCAGTCTGTCTAGCGACTATCGCTAAACTGATAGGAGTCCGGAGAGAACACCGAAGACCAGTCTGTCTAGCGACTATCGCTAAACTGATAGGAGTCCGGAGAGAACACCGAAGACCAGTCTGTCTAGCGACTATCGCTAAACTGATAGGAGTTCGGAGAGAACACCCCTTAGTACTAGAACGGGCGCGAATTGCTTCTCCTTCATACTGTTAATCATTTCGATACTAAACAAAGCAATTTCAGCCATTCAGTCAGTCAGAGCGCACTGACAGAGCCGGAGTGGCTGTTTCCCTGCCTCCTGGAGAGCCCCTTGGAGTTGACGCCGCCCACTCGCGCCAGCGGCGACCCGGCCTCCGATGAGATTTCGTCGGCAAACGCGGCCACAACTCCGGCCGGCGGCCGGAAGGCGACGCAGGCCTCCTTCTCCCAGGGGTCCAGCAGGTTCGCCCGCTCCGCTGCTGACGAGGAGACCACAACGGCCGGGGCGGACGCGGAGGCGGCATCGTCAACTACGTCACCGTCATCAGCGTCTGCCGCCTCCGCGCCGACACCACCGCGGGTGCTGAGGTAGAAGAACTCCAACACCTCGACTACGAAGGCAGCAGTGAGGCCGATGCACAAAGAGCAGAGACCGCCGATCCGACTGAGCAAGATATTGGCATCTAAAGTCAACTTCTCTTTCTTCATCGTCATGTCCCAATTTCGGCGCCTAATTTTGATGTAGGTGTAAGCGTTCTGCTGCGACAGGTACTTGGTGTACTCGCTGGACGCGATGTCGGATATGTTTCTCTTTACTCTATAGAAGAATTCGGCGTCGTTCACCTGTGATTTCCGGTACAGATTTCCCCATTTGTAGTGCTCCGCTAGAGCGGCCAGCTTGCTAGCCGATGGCACCCACTTAGCGATTGATAAAGCGGTCTCATATGTTGAGTAGGTGCACCTCGGCAGACAGCTGATTGAAAGGTTTCGCTTCAGCAGTTCCATATCCTGCAGGTAGTTTCCGGCGCATTGTAAGCGGCTATTGACTTGTCTCAGATAGTCCAGCCTAGTGTTGCCGTCGCCACCGCCAGTAACGTCGGTGCAGTATGGAACTTTGTTGTCAGGCATCCGCAGCACTGGCCATAAAGTTGACTGACAGCCGCAATTGTCTATAAAGTGCTTTTGAAGTTTGGCATTCACGCACTGGTGATAGTTTCCTGTGTACTTGCGCTCCAGGTGGCGCACATGTGGCTGGTTGTCCCGGCAGGCCCGCTTCGGCGTGGCCAATTTGCTCCAGCTGGTGGTGCCGTAGCTGATTTCGTTCATTCGGCCTGGCTCAACGTTGAAGCCGCTCTGGGCGAAGTCGGGGATTGTGTTTCTCTCGTGAATCGTCACTTTGACGCCTTCACCGCGTGTCAGCACATCGTATAGGAAGCTGCGACTCATCTGGGGCAGCTTTTCCATCGGCACAAGCGACATGATAACGATAATAGATTCGAACTCCCGACTGAATGTGACATTGTCTGCGTCCACTGTAAAACAGTTAAAGAACTCACCGTAGGAGAAAAGGCGTACCGAGACCTGTATGCCTGGGATCTCGCAGTTGTCGGCAATGTACTGCTGGCCGCCCATAACCACCACACAGAAGAAGAGGCTGCTGCGATTGTGACCGATCATAATTGTCTCGTTAAACGGCAACTGCTGATAGTAGGTTTCGATATTGTCGTATGCGTACATCAGTTTCAAGTTTTCCAGATTATTAGCTAGTGCCAGCCCAGTGACGTCCTTGAGCATGTTTTGGAATCGCAGGGGACTCATGACTGCGCCTGAGTCCCACAAGTTCTGTGCCTCGTAGCTGAACGGGCTGTGCGCGCACAGAGTGAACGAAGGAAACTCGGGCTTAACGTCGAACGCAGTGGACGTGTGCCAGGCAGTGTCGTAGTTGAGAAAATCCTTCACTAGGAAGGCGGACACGATCACCAGCACCAGCGTCATCACAACAACAAACGATAGCCAGAGTATCTTTATAAACGGCGACCGGGCCTTTAGGATTTTCTGCACGCCCCTGATTGAGGAGCCTTCGCAGAACAGTCTCCAACGGCTGGCCATTGTCCGACAGATTGTTTGGCACTCAGTGCCAGCAGCAGTCGCAGTCGCCGCCACCGTTGCCGCTTGAGATCGATCACCTGACGGATCGGGTGAAGCCACCAGTGCCACTGCAGGGACACGGCCTGGGTTTAAATACAGAGCAGGGTGGGCGGGCTGAGGAATTGGATATGAAACTGCAGCAAAACTGCGGGTTTGAATGGCTGACTGATCAAAAAAGAAGTACGTAAGCAGAGTTTTCTGAATTGTAGTCCCAGAGTTTGAGATGCATTGGGTCATTGATATTCTCATGATGCATGATTGGTCGGCACACGGTAGCCAGTAGGTGTTGCCAAGAAAGAGGCGGCACTTGATTGAGAAGCAGACTACCCTATGGCTATTCGTCCCTTACCACAGTAATGAAGTTTTCTCAACTAACAGTTTTTTATAGTCATATATTCTCTTTTTTATTCCCTGCTGCGAATTTAACTGCGCCAAAAAAGCCTTCAAGCGGACACTTCTAAAGAGTAGTGGCTGTATCAGAAAAAAACAGGATAAATTTAAACTTAAATTCAATACAGTATCAACAGTTTATAAATAAACAGTTTTATCAGATACAAATTCAAATGATTTGAAAGCACGCGAAATTCAGAAATTCAACTGTAGGGGCAGATTTCTGTTTGTCGGCGCCGTCAGAGAAACAGATAATGGAAACGAGATGCTTCAATATTTAATGTTAATAGCATTACCTCTGGAATGGAGATAATTTTTTAAAAGCCCTGCACCTCCAAGTTAGTAATGCAGTGCAGTCTTTTCCTTGCAGAAAATATCTTATCTGACCATAACGAGCTAAAACAGAAAAATCAGAGCTACACATCCAGCAATGCGGAGCTCGGATCTGTGGCACTGGAATTGAATTCCCATCCAGAGCATGTGGAGTTTGTATGTACGAGAAAATGTCCCATCCTTGCCGACACACCAAAGGCATTACTAATTGATGGTGCGTCTCCGTCCTTCGTCGCAGTAGGACAGGCAAGTGTAGACAGCCAGCCTGCTTGTTAAAGACAACTTGCTGTTGGCAGTTTAGGGCAAAACTCATGGGAGCTAAGAAGCTCATCTAGAGCAGGGAATTCTAACTCAAGATTGATTGCGTCCCAGCAGTTTATAAGCTGAGTGGAAATTTAGTTTGGGTAGATATTTGCACCATATCATTATCAATTCAAAGTTCTTTTAGCAGCGTCTTCCTTTAAAAAACCTCCCCCTCGACAGAACTCCAATTCCGAATCAGGCAGCCAAAGTACGAGCGGAGGGCGTCTCTCCTTTTGCTTTTGCTTCTCCCGACTGCCCCCATCCGAGCTTTGCCTTTGGATTCTCAAGAATCCATTTAGTTGTGAAAGCTCCCAGATTAGTTTATCTTGTCCTACTGGTATCTACTATCGGGGCTTAGTAGTGAGTACTTTCCTAGAAATTTTCCAATCTAAGACAAGTCTTCGAGCTCAGCGAGGCCCTGCTGAGCAGGATAGGCTTTCATTGAAGCACTGAATTTTTTATTGCATTGTCTCGATTGTGTGCCACCATCTGACCAGAAATCCCGAGAAATCAGCCGAATTCGGGAGAAGCAGCTGCTTCAGGTGGACAAATACGAGGCCTCTATATTCTACATCAATTTCCAATCATCTTCTAGAAAGAAATCCGCTTGCACGTCTCAGCGAAAGGCTTCGGGTAGTAGTATAAATATTGAGCATCCCCTTAATCCCAGACATTTCCCACTCTCCACTCTGCTACACTGAATGCAGTATCGATCTGGTGCACTTTTTGCCATTTTCCAAAGAGAAGCGGCCAACTGCGTTCTCACTCTCATTTCGTCCGCGTTTGCCTAAAAAGGTGTTTTCTGCCTTCTGCCTCGCTTTTCTCACCCAGCCTTCTAGAAGCAAAAGAAAATTTTAATTGCAAAGCCACCCGCTGACAAGAGCTGAGGCTGCAGGTCTTTTTATTCTGCCTCGCTTTGCATCTTTCTTTGTTGCTGCAGACGTCTGCGCAGCTTTAAAGCAGGTGTTGAGAGCGGAGGACGCCCCAAATGAAGTTTTGGAGTTCTCCCTACCAGCTACTGCAGCAGGTTCTGCCGCAACTGCCCCAAGTCCTACGCTATGCGTGTAGCGCAATCTTTGCTGTCAGACTGTTGCAAATGAGCATGCAGAGGCCCGGGGTGGAATAAAACCCAGTATTTTAGGGGGAAGCATTATTTCTGTTTGACGTAAGGAGACAATGAGTTCTGTCTCTTTTAATGGCGCTTGCAATAAAAAATGTCAAAGGTGTTCAGATCGCAGCCGAAACTAGCGGGCACGGTATCCATGCACTCACGTTCAATTAATTCCATTCCGCTCATTCTGTACAGAACTAAAACAATTGTCAATGGTCCTAATTTCACTTCAACTCCTAAGTTGATAGTTGAATTCAACCATAGTTGAGATTTCCCATTTGGCAGCTGTAGATTTGGTTTTGACCATAGACATAGACGCAAAAAGGGCAAATTCGGCCATAGACATCAGCACAAAGAAGGATGCCGGTAGCATCCTCTATCATAGAATAGAAATCATGCTTAAAGACCGGCTTCCATTCAGTAAAGAGCAAAATTTAAACAGAGAGCAAATACACAACAGCACTACTTGCTTTTAGAACGCTGATGCATCCGCCCCTATCCAAGCTAAAGAGAGAGAGTTGCCATATTCGGAATTAATTTTGTCACCTTCGGGGTTGAAAAGGTATTTTGGCCTTTAATCACTTTTTCATTGTTAATAATTTTTTCCTTATTTTAAATCAGGATAAAATACGACTACAAGGCAGGCCTCGGTAAGCAGGATGTCCCTGGTCAAAAGACGCTTAGTTTATGACATAGTCTATCAGTTTAGTACTAAACCGAGTACCCCAACTCAAGGAGTTCTATAGTTAGCATCTGGAGTAAAATATAAAAATGCCTTCGTGATTTCAGTGATTTTTGTCCTAACTAGCTGAAGAGAAGGACAGCAAGCTAGGTTCTTTCTTTTCGATTAAGTTGCTCGCGCTAAATCAGTAGCATGGTCAACCAATGCAACGCTTTCAAATGTCCAAACAAACCCAAAGGAGTCGGAACACCAAAGGACATATCATTTCATTCATTCCCACTGAGCAATCCAAAAAGCCAATTCAATATAATATTTTGAGCCAAAAAAGCACTTTTGGATGTGCTCACTGACTCTCGATGACTTCTTGATCAAATCGACTCAAGACAGCAGTGCTAATTCCTAGCATTTTTCCAAACGTCCACAACCTGTTCGCTACTAATATCTAAAAAATATGTTCGTTCTGAAAAGCTCGTTTCCACTCCAGATGCTAATTATAGAACTCCTTGGTTCCGCTAATCATAAGTGCTTGCTAATGCGTTTTATCTCGCTTGAGCTCTCTGCAGCCTATCCTCGTAGTATTAGCATATTTCACACAGATTTTCTGAAGTCGAACTCAATTCGTTGCCAGTCTCAATCAGCATGTAGAATTTTTCCGTGACTACTGGAAACGAAATGTCGTAATAAACATTGCCAGCTTCCCACTGAACTGTCTAAGCTGATTTTACGAACAGCGGTATTCATGTCACGAGGCATCTACCAAAAAGCAAGGAAGACAAAAAGCATTAATTACCATGCGTGACGGAGATACCATTCTGTGATAGTATGTTAGTTCAAAACATCTGTGTATACCGAATAACTGCGGTGCAGGTAATTTTTTCTCGTGAGCAAAAAGCAATGAATAGGGACTCAAAAACAGAAAAAAACTCCCCCAGCTCTCACCGTCAGCCTTCACTTCCTGAGCTTTAGCGCTGTGCTCCAAAGCATGCAGCATGCCCGGTCCTGGGCTGTTGAGGCCACTCGTCGAGAAAAAAATAAAAAATAGACAAAAAATATTTTTTCAACGAGGGATGGCAAAGTGAAGCAGCAGACCAGAGGCTGGGTTTGCCAGAATGCGATGCATTGCTGTTCAGCTAGCTGATATACTTTTGCAGCTCTGGAGGCTGGGGTGATGAGGGTACTGTGAATCTGCTCCCGCATCTCGTGCCTTCCACCATACAAACTGTCAGCAGCCAGGTCTGCTCAGCGGCCTGTGGCTGAGGCACAGCCTATCGGCACTCGCCTCATTCTCTCACGTCTCATGCCCGCTGTAGACTTGGCTTCTTGCGTCTCTGGCCGCTGTCTGTCTCAAATTTAGGGCTCTATGGTGACCTTTTTAGAGGTGATCCAGCTCGTTATACTCTGATTCAATTTAATAGAGTGTATGTGATAAGTTGAATTGGCGTGAAATCGGCTAAAATGGTCCCGGCTTCTCCCAAATGCTTGAGTGTTTCAACCGTGCTCAGAGTCTCTTTCAGTTCTGCGCCAAAATTCAGAGAAATGAAACACAGAACAATAGGCGAAGAGTGCACAGGTACAGGAGTCAGAATTTCCCTGCAGTTTTAGCCTATCAGATGGTTTTTGATCTGTCTATTTAGTTCAGTTTAATTGAATTACTCAATTTGTTTTATTGATTTTGAATGTCGAATTGAGACTCAGTGCAGTAAGAGCTCAAACCTTGTGCCTTGTTCTCTTGCACCTTTGCTCGATCTGTGTGATATCGGGGTTCCGTCAGCCCCCGAATGAAAGATCCGCCTTAGAACCTGAGGTCAGGGGGAACCAGACAGGGGGAGTTCAAGTCAAAGAGTGCAAATCCTGCAGTGCACTATTTCTTTACATCTCAGAGCTCATTGAGTTAGTTTGCGTCCAATACTGTATTTTAATAAATGACGCAATTCGTTGATCAGTGGAACAGTTTGTTTGAACTAAAGCTATTCAGGTAATGAGTATATCAAGCTGATCGCATTAACATAGCGGCAGTCGCTGGCTGGTTGTGAACGATCTTCACACAATTCGAATTTCACCAGGCTGATCGGACCGCATAATGACTGCATAGTTGAGCTGCTGCTTCTGCGGTCTCTGCTTCTCGATTGATGCCGCCTGGTCGGCGCCCGCCCCTGAATTGGTAAATTTGGTGCTGCAAAACTTTTTTACGTCACTGAGATTGCTCAGAAAATAAATTAAACTCAAGTGAAGATTAGCTAACTTCGCTTTTATTTTTTCAAGTCGCAGGTGAATCTTCTACCGCTTTCTATGCCTAAATCACAGATAGAGGGAGAAGGGACTAAAGAAGAACTTGATGAAGTGGGTGAAAATTTTCTGATTGAAACCTGACGGACCACTTACCGTCAGCTCCAGCTTCCGCCGTTTGCTGTTGCCTTTTGTTGCGGCTGGCGTCGTGTCCCCCGCCACCATTGTCGCAGCTGCCGCCGCGGCCGCTGTCATCGTTGGAGCCGTCTGTGGACCGGAGGCTGGCAAAGTCTGGCGGAGGCGGGCTTTCCCGCTGCTGCTTGTAGAAGAGGCTGCGGCTCTGCTGGGTTCAGTGTGACAAGACGGGCATTGCGTGGGACCGACTGCATAGGGTTTATGGTTTCAGTGACTACTGTTAAACAAATAGGATGGAATATTGGATAAATTTCACTCGCAGGCGCTCTGTTCTACTCATAGTATGCGTTCGCAATATCGAATTAAAAATCGAAAAATTACTCATATTTCTGCAACAACGGCTAGATAAGAATTGCTTTTTGGTCAACTTAAAAAACTTTCCCTAAACTTCGCCATGATTTAATCCGCTGCTATTTTATTCCAGCAAATTTAATATGAAAGACGTGACAGTCATGACGTTGGCCTAATGAATAATATACAAGTGAATTCAAGCAGGTAACTTTTCTCCTGACCTGACGGTGCGCAGCCTGTCTGCCTGTCATCGGGACGCTGGCCTCATCGTCCTCAAATTCTTGGCGGGCTGTCGGGCCTCGGCTGAACAGAGGACGCCGGGTTTGGCTCCTGCCCGATGCAGTGCCTGCGGCTGAGGGAATGCGAATTGAAGTGCCGGTTTGACATCCCCACTGTTTTTTGTTGATAAAAATAATATAAATATAATGACTGACTACACATGCCCTAATGGGCAGGTGTGCAACCGACAGCTCAGTAGCAGCCATTGCGCGGCGCATCTGAAGGCTGCGTACGGCTGGTCAGTCCAAGGACTGGGGGGGGGGTCGCCACACACCCTCAATTACCCCAGCTAATGCTGGCACCCATTTTACAGCTGGGTGAGCTGAAGCAATGCAGAGTTAATTGTCTTGCTCAAGGACACAATTTGTTCCGAGTGAGTCGAGAATCGAACCCCCGACATTCCAGTCGCGAGTCCTTCGGGTTTACTTCAGACACTACTGAAAGTAGCATTTAATCATTTATGCACAATACTTTATTTGAGCAATGCAGTCAGAACCAATAGGCGAACAAAGGTCTGGACAAGCCGGCGTAAGGAAGAATGCTGTATTTTGACATGGCCATTACGCTTTGTGCTGTGGAGTTGTAATTTGGCATGGCCGTTATGCTCTTGTGCTGTGGAGTTGTAATTTGGCATGGCCGTTATGCTCTTGTGCTGTGGAGTTGTAATTTCGCATGGCCGTTATGCTCTGTGCTGTGGAGTTGTAATTTGGCATGGCCGTTATGCTTTGTGCTGTGGAGTTGTAATTTCGCATGGCCGTTATGCTTTGTGCTGTGGAGTTGTAATTTCGCATGGCCGTTATGCTCTGTCCTGTAGCTGTACTAAAAGGCTAAAGATAAGAACGATCACAATGCCAATTTTCCAGCTTATTTGCCTACCTATCCGCGTAGAAGTCGAGAATTTAAGCTTCATCTTTTCACTAATTAGAACAGATACGCCAATTTCAGTCCCAATGCCCTGCTCCATGCTAATCTCTTCATTAACCTGGAAGGGCATTAGCATTAGTGAAGCCCCCGGATAAGCGCCATGGGTGCATTCCGCTGCTTAATCCCGCGCCCATGTCTGTTTGCCGCTAATTCTGATTGCTAGCTGCAGGAGACGAGCAGGTCGAAAGCAGCTCTCCCGGTGCCCAGATAATCCAGTCATACGAAACAGAGTTTAATCAGTAAGTCGCCCCTAGCACCGGAAGGCATCCTCGATATGAGCGCTTTCATGGAGACTGAATATCATTTTGAAAAAGTCATTCCCAGCCCTGTAATTCCTGCGATTACTGGCTCTAAAACCTGATGGACGGATTGCTGGGCAAACTGGAGTCTGAAGTACACTATATTTTTCAGATTCCCGCAGAATGTTTAAAATTTACAGATCTCTGAAGCTATTTAGTTACATTTAAGATGCATATTTAAGATACATATAAATCCACTTTCCTCTTAATTCAAATACAGTTGTGGCAAATCTGGACAGCTGGAATCTGAACTCACCAATGCAGCGGCGGCGGCACGAGATGACCAGCAAGCCCGTGACGAGAACCAGCAGGAAGGCTGCAGTCGCGAACACGAGTCCCGCGATCACAATAAAGCCATCGGTGCCCGCTGTTCCTGGGCCACTGACGTCCCCGTCAGAGTGAAGCACTCGCTCGGTTCGAACGAATTCTACATCGAGCGACTGAACATCTTCGAGCGGAGGCTGACCGAGATCTCGCACCATCAGAGTCAGCCGAATTGGCTGGGCGGCGAGTTCTGGCGCCAACGGTCGGACCAGAATGACCTGGCCGGTGTCCGCGTCCACGTGAAAGGCCGAATCTTTCGGAGCCAGCAGGCTGAACCGGAACCGCCCATTGGCGCCGCTGTCTGCGTCCGTGGCCAGCAGCTGCGCCACTCTGCCTGCCACTGGGACTCCGCCGGCTGGCAGGCGGACCGTCCGGTTCCACCGCGACGGGAACAGAAACTGAGGTCGGTTGTCGTTGACATCGTCGACCTCTACTACCACTGCGGTAGCCGTTGTACAGGGAGACTGCCCGGAGTCGGCCACCTCAACACCAAACTGGAAGCGTCGATGACGCTCTCTGTCCAGCGGGTTCAAGAGAACCAGCAGACCGTCCTGAGTCACGTTGAAGTGCCATTCGGCAGTTGAATCAGACTGGGCACTCGTTTGAGTGAGGCGGAAGCTGAGCCGCCCGTTCTCGCCAGTGTCCGCATCGCTGGCATTCAGCTGCCCGATGACGTGGCCTGCAAGGAGACGTGGTTTGCTCTACGGGTTGCATTGCGCACGGCCATGGTGCACTCGTAAGAAACTTGTACCTCAATTTTACTGACTCCTGATCCATTCCGCTGTTTCCTGAGCACATAGAAGAGCGCCAATACGCGGGCACGCAGTCGTACACACGCTCACACAGGGTGTACAGCGGCCCTGACTTTATAATCGTCAGGCATGTTCACTCTCTGTGCCTTGGTGGCTGGACCTCATGACTGTTGAATCGCACGACAACTCCCTGGTCAATTTTCGCTGCTTTGTGCTGCTTCGGAGCTGCTATGGTTGCAGTGATTTCTCCAGTAGGATTTTTATCCCATAGCAGTGCAAACTGTGACGACTTGGGGGAACTTCTATATGAGTGAATCCAAGCAGTCTATCTGCCAGTGCAACAGCAGCTTGTGCACATTTGAATTCCCATGCAGTTTAAATCCCTTTTTCCAATTCTCATGAACGCTGACTGACTCAACTGCGAAGTAAAAAAGGATGAATAGGAGGAATTCGAGAGAGGGAAGACATGAGAGAGAGAGGGACTACTAGTATCAGATCCACGTCAGAAATCTGTTTCAACATTAGCCATAGCTCTTTATTGCTGTCACTCTGGATGCTGCGTGCAGCATAATTCTATTTATGCTTGCCATGGTTCCTGACCCGCGGATCTGATGTTATTCGGCAGATAACCCACCAGTGGTCAATCACTTATTGCCGTTTACTCGTAAAAAGGCAGTATTCCTCCGCCTCCTCGCAATACTCAGTACCTACCCCTCCGAAAGTATTTATTTTACTTTAAACATTTACCGCTTTACCAGAACAATCGAAATTGACATTGCAAACCGATTACACTAAGGTTCGAACTCAAGAGTATCCCCGTATATTGTAAACATTATGACCGTAAATATTGTTGTACAAAACCTTTAAAGGCTCTAAATAGTCCCTAAATATGTCCTGCGACCTTAGTGGGGATAGTTGCTATGGAAACGATGGGACAACCAGATAATGCGAATAAATGCGAATTTCATAAAATTTATCTTTGTACACTGCAACCACACCCAACATACTAATAGAATTGTGCCACAGACAGTTCGTACTCAATCTTACTCATTCACTGTCACTTGATTTGGTGTAAAACACTTACCACAGGCAGCATCTTCAGCCACGTGAAAGGCAAGACAGGCCGCAACAATGGGGCAATTGTCATTGTCATCCGTGACGTCAACGGTTACGAGGACAGATCCAGTAAGTCCTGGCCTTCCGGCATCCACAGCCAGTGCCATGAACTGATGACGGGCCTGGGACTCCCGGTCCAGCCTCTTCAGCAACCGCACCGAACCATCAGTGGGTGAAAGCTCAAAAAACATTCGCGCGTTTGTGTCCGTGAGGTTGGAGTAGGTCTCAGCGTCCGCCATTTTATATGTGACTCTGCCGTTGTCGCCAGAATCTGGGTCTTCTGCTACTAGACGAAAGACAAATGCTGTTTTGGAACTGTTGTTGTCAGGCTGGGTTCTCTCATTCACGCTAAAGTGCAAGTGGCCCTTGCTAACAAAGTGAGGCGCATTGTCGTTGACGTCGGAAATCTCAACGCGAAGCGTCCTCTCTGCGGTGTTGGCCGGCTGTCCAAGGTCGCGGCACCGGATAGAGACGCTCACGGCGGCGCCGTCTGACTCGCGGTCGAACGATCGCGAAGTTAATAACTTATAAAGCTGTGGCGGAGCGCCTTCTGGGTTCAGCGGTTCGAGCGCAAATGCGTCCAGCGGATCCTGCAGCCAGCAGGAAACCTTGGGTAAGGAATAAGACTTCTGAATTGATACCAACTTGATTCATGATAGTTCAACAATAGTAAAAAATGAATAATTATCTTTGACCCTATAGTATAGCCTCGGTAGGTACTTGAGCACCCCTTTGTGGGACAAAAGCAGAACCCCATTCGGTAGTATTGAGATATGCCTTTATGAAAAAAAAATTGAAAGTCCAAACGAAAAAACCATCGGAGTCCATGTACAAGTGCGTGGAATTTTAGTGCCTCTTGCGGCAGCTGGTTTGCGTTAAGGACAGAAAAAAGGAAACCCAGTTCTTCTCGGTCTTTCCGATGTTGCAAACGATTGTTCAAAGTATGACAACGAAACAGAAGAAATAAAAAAGCAAAAAAATCTGAAAATTTGAAACCTGGCCGTTGGTGCCCGAGTCGGCGTCAGTGACGGTAACTATGCTGACGGTACGGCGCGGCGGCTCATTCTCGGTCACGACAGGCCGCTCGTGTTGACCAGAATGCGCGGCGCTTCATCATTGACGTCAACGATTTCAACGACTACCAACGTGGTGCCCTGGCGCGGGGCGCTTGGACTGCGGTCTTGGGCCATCAGCGAAAACTCGTGCTCCTGATTTTGCTCAAAGTCGAGGTTTCCGGTCACCCGAACGATGCCAGTGACCGGGTCCACCCTGAACAGAGACCGGACCCGGGCCGGTGCAAAAGCCGGGATTGAGTACGTCACCTGACCGTTGACGCCAGCGTCCCCATCGATGGCTTTTACTTGCAGAACCTTAACAAAATTTTTGACAAATTTTTATTAAAGAATTAGCATTCCTACACCGGTAGTATGTTATGTTCTCAAATTCTTTGTAAACTGCAACCGATAGCTGCGGATCTACTTGTTATGGCTAATTATATAGCTAACAAAGGTGACGAAGGTGACGAAGGGAAAGAAGATGCATTTGGTAAAGTGTGGGGAGATTGAAATGGAAGGGGGGGGCGCAGAAAGCTATTGTGGCTGCGCTGTCTCCATACTAAATTCTCAGCTACTCCTGGAAACAAAGAGAACCCTGCGGTCATTTGTAGCAGAGTTGTGAAGAGTGAGAAATCCCTAGCGAGGGCAATTCATCTCTCTGCTGCCCAACACTTCATCTCTATTCATCCACTACTTCGACGCCCACTTCTGCTGGCCCTGCTGGTACAGCTAACTAAAAATATCATCCTGAAGCTGCAACTCCTCCAGGTTTTGTATGCTTGCTGCTTTGTCAACGTTTCTATGACAATGCATACCAAATTGAAAGGTGCTACAGTATTGAGTTCATTGCTGATGGAGAGAAAAGTGAGAGTGAATACTATGCTCAAGAAATTGATTTTTATAGCAATGTAATTAGTTAGTAATTAGTTCGTCGTATTGGTACAGACGTATTTCATAATTATGTCTGTCTCCCACAAGACACGCCGGATAGGTACAAAAAGGTATTATTAAACTTAGTCTCCTTAACTCTATTTTCATGCTTTTTGTATGGCGAGGAAAGAAAGTTAAGGTGAAAAGCGTTTTCAGAAAGCTGGTCTCACGGAAGTTCCAGGCGTTGCATCTTCTCTAACGCTTGCCGAGTAGCGCTGCTGCTCAAAGAGGGGCTGATTGTCATTTTCATCAGCCACGCTAACAATCACCGACACAGTGCCGTTTCGACCTGGGATGCCGCCGTCGTAAGCAGCCAGGACCAGCTGGTAGGAGTCGCAAGACTCCCTGTCCAATGTTCGCAACAGCCTGAGCCGCAGCTGTGTGTCACCCGCCGCGGAGACATCATGCTGCAGCTCAAACTCTGGGTGAAGCGGTGGCAGCAGGCGGTAGCCGCGAACACCATTGGCACCCGCGTCGAGATCGTCAGCAGGTGGCAGGGTGCGAAACTCGCCCGGAGCGCTCGCCTCACTGAACTCGCGTGTCAGTTTAGGGGCGAGCCAGTGGGGCGCGTTGTCGTTGATATCATTTACGGTGACCTCTACGGAGATCACGTAGGTGTACTCCCTGTCCGATTGCACCTAGATTGCGGGTTGTAGCCGCAGCTTAAATGACTTAGATGGCATTTTGTGTATTCAAAACGTTCGACTTCATCACTCATAACTGCACCGTTCTCACCTGCAGCATCAGCCTGCAAGAGGTGACACTACGATCGCAGCAGGCAGCGGCATCGGCGCACATTCGGTCTCTGTCCAGCCGCTGGCTAACCAGCAGCCGACCGCTCCGGCTGGACAGCTGAAAGTACCGCACAGCCCCGGAAGGAGCGGAGTTGAATATCCGGAACTCCGGCTCCAGTCCCCGCGCCAGCCGGTGGCCACGGGCTCGCAGCGCTGCAAGCAGATCGGCCAGCTCGGTTCCCACAGGCACCTCCTCATCCACGAACGTAGCCAGCTCGATGGAGGTCGATTCCGCCGCTGTCGGCATGACGAGGGCGGCTGCGAAGATCGCGCACAGAGAGATGGCGGCGGCAGTCTGCATGAGTTTCACTGCAGCGTAGGGGAGCGGGAGCACCTCGATTTTGGCTTCCTCAATCCAGGTATTCCGGTGCTAATTAGGTGTTGAGGCTGAACAAGGTACCGGATGGAGGGAGAAAAACTGTATTTCTGTTCAATACATTCAATAGTCAGCCTGAGTTTCATTCATTGCACCGACTACTCAGAAAGTTTGGAGTAAGTCAATATCAGATTTGCGATTTTAGTTGTAAAGTTAGGGTAAAGAAATAAAGAAAAACTGCTATTCATTTTGACTAAGAGCGCATGGAAATACGAGTACAATGACACACAGCGAATTAAGAACAGACTATTCTCAGTTAATTAATTTCATTTTTAAATTCGTTAATGGCAGCAACAGCGAACCAAATAAGACTTTAATTTTCATCTATTAGTTGGCGCGGGTCTGCAGCCCCAGCAAGAAGTCTATTAGCGCAGCTTCACAGAGAAAGAGGGAGAGATGAAGAGCTGCAAGCGGAGGAGAATATGAGTGGGGGCGGATGGGTTAGTTGGGGGCAAGCTGGGCTACGGGATGAGGGAAGCCCACTTCCTCAGCCGCAGAGGATCTGAGATGAGGGAGGCTGGCTGAATCAAACAATGCCGGCCTGAATTGAAAGTCTGCGAGTAGAAGAAAGGAGAAAGAGGAGACTCAGAAGGATTCCTGTAAAGAGAGAAAAGTTGGGCAAAAAGTACGATCGTCAGCGTCGAAGAAGCCCGTAGAGGGCTGGCTGCAAGTCTGTGGGCTGGGTTCAACAGACCTGGCTGAGCAGCTCGAACCCAGTCCGGATTTATGCATCCAGCTCAGCGTCGAATATCTGAAGTGGCTGGATTGTGGGCAGAATTTCTTCCTGCTTCCGTGCTCAGCAGATTCTATTCAAACGCCAGCATCCTTGTGGGACCTCCATCGTGGAGAAGTGTTTTCTTTGGTGGGTGCTTGAGAACAAGAGCTCTCTTTGTGGGCTCTCCCCGGTCTTCTTCACTAGCAGCATTTACAACTGCTTTAAAAAAGACTGATAATATACAAAAATATGAGAGCTAGGCAAACAGTTTCTGTAAGGTAAATGGGAGTATCAGAGACTGTGGCTTGCGCTGATTGGCCAGTCAAGCGTTTGCCAGGTTTCTGTGGGTACAGTCGATTCGCATGGAATAGAAGTCAGTTCGTAAGAATATGTCAGTTCAACCCTAATTAGTTTGGGCCCGGTCAGTTCAACCTTAATTAACTAAGGCCCCGTTCAGTTCAACACAAATCCAGGCCCCGTTCAGTTCAACACAAATCCAGGCCCCGTTCAGTTCAACACAAATCCAGGCCCCGTTCAGTTCAACACAAATCCAGGCACGTTCAGTTCAACAAAAATCCAGGCCCCGTTCAGTTCAACACAAATCCAGGCCCGGTCAGTTCAACACAAATCCAGGCCCCGTTCAGTTCAACACAAATCCAGGCCCGGTCAGTTCAACACAAATCCAGGCCCGGTCAGTTCATCCTGTGGCTTCGCTTACCTGAAAATGACGCAAGCCTAGTATCCCCAGAAACATATCCGCTGCCTCAAGTAATCAGGTAGTTGTCAGGTAAAGCCTTCCAAATTGCGTTTTTAGCACTCATGAGAATCTATAGATAATAGCGCATACTACCTATCTAAGAATACAAATACTACCAATTTTCTCATTGCATGAATACAAACTTGCACTGGATGATAGTAGTTCATCCACTGTCCAGAGTAGCATCTACTACGGCTCTGGACTTTCCCTTTAGCCAATAGAAGTGTTTACCGAGCTCTGGCCAATTTTGCGTGTGCGAACAGACATGCAGGCTCATGTCTACATCTCCCATTTTAATCTCTCACGCCACATCCTTGCGGTTCGGGCTTTGGGGTTTTGCATCGCCCCGCAGATCAAACAGGCTGGTGGCGCAGACTGGATAACAGGCTCAGTGCAGGATGATGGAGTGCTCAGAAATTTATTCCGCTTTGCCTTATCTGCAGCTGGAACCGCGGATGCTCACTTCAACCTCTTATAAATCTTTTGAAACTTTATTTTGAGCATTTTTGGCAGAGTAGGTAGGTTCTTTGAAAGTTTAAGCAACTGAAACCGAATCGTGCTCACCAGTGCTCAGCAGCAGCGTCTGTGTAGATTAATTAAAAATCAGAAAATCAGGTATTATTCAATTTCAAATGCATCATGGACTGTGTTGGGATTTTCAAAGAAAAGCCTGCTACTACCAAACTTTAATAGGTGACAGATTTACACTGAAAATCGACTGTTGTTGGCGACGTGATGAGCTAGTTAGTTTTATCCCCAGTCTGAAGCCTGAAGCAGCCAATCAGCGAAGGCGATGGGTAAGTGAGGGGGTTGAGGCCGCTGCACTCTCCAGTTAATAAAAAGCTCAGACACTTCATATCTCAGACACTTCATATCTCCGACACTTCATATCTCCGACACTTCATATCTCCGAAACTTCATATCTCCCCCCGACAATTCATATCTCAAACACTTCATATATCCGATACTTCATATCTCCGACACTTCATATCTCCGACACTTCATATCTCCGACACTTCATATCTCAAACACTTCATATCTCAGACACTTCATATCTCCGAAACTTCACATCTCAGACACTTCATATCTCAAACACTTCATATCTCCGACACTTCATATCTCCGACACTTCATATCTCCGACACTTCATATCTCTCCCGACGCTCCATATCTCAGACACTTCATATCTCCGACACTTCATATCTCCGACACTTCATATCTCCGACACTTCATATCTCAGACACTTCATATCTCCGACACTTCATATCTCAGACACTTCATATCTCCGACACTTCATATCTCCCCCGACACTTCATATCTCCGATACTTCATATCTCCGACACTTCGTATCTCCCCCGACACTTCATATCTCAGACACTTCATATCTCCGACACTTCATATCTCCGACACTTCATATCTCCGCCGACACTTCATATCTCCGACACTTCATATCTCCGCCGACACTTCATATCTCAGACACTTCATATCTCCGACACTTCATATCTCCGACACTTCATATCTCCGACACTTCATCTCTCCGACACTTCATATCTCCGACACTTCATATCTCCCCGACACTTCATATCTCCGATACTTCATATCTCCGACACTTCGTATCTCCCCCGACACTTCATATCTCAGACACTTCATATCTCCGACACTTCATATCTCCGACACTTCATATCTCCGCCGACACTTCATATCTCCGACACTTCATATCTCCGCCGATACTTCATATCTCAGACACTTCATATCTCCGACACTTCATATCTCCGACACTTCATATCTCCGACACTTCATCTCTCCGACACTTCATATCTCCGACACTTCATATCTCCCCGACACTTCATATCTCCGACACTTCATATCTCTCCCGACGCTCCATATCTCAGACACTTCATATCTCCCCCGACACTTCATATCTCAGACACTTCATATCTCCGACACTTCATATCTCCGACACTTCATATCTCCGACACTTCATATCTCCGACACTTCATATCTCCCCGACACTTCATATCTCCGACACTTCATATCTCTCCCGACGCTCCATATCTCAGACACTTCATATCTCCCCCGACACTTCATATCTCCGACACTTCATATCTCCGCCGACACTTCATATCTCAGACACTTCATATCTCCGACACTTCATATCTCAGACACTTCATATCTCCCCCGACACTTCATATCTCAGACACTTCATATCTCCGACACTTCATATCTCCGACACTTCATATCTCCGACACTTCATATCTCCGACACTTCATATCTCCCCGACACTTCATATCTCCGACACTTCATATCTCTCCCGACGCTCCATATCTCAGACACTTCATATCTCCCCCGACACTTCATATCTCCGACACTTCATATCTCCGCCGACACTTCATATCTCAGACACTTCATATCTCCGACACTTCATATCTCAGACACTTCATATCTCCGACACTTCATATCTCAGACACTTCATATCTCCGACACTTCATATCTCCGCCGACTCTTCATATCTCAGACACTTCATATCTCCGACACTTCATATCTCCGCCGACACTTCATATCTCAGACACTTCATATCTCCCCCGACACTTCATATCTCAGACACTTCATATCTCCGACACTTCATATCTCCGACACTTCATATCTCCGCCGACACTTCATATCTCAGACACTTCATATCTCCGACACTTCATATCTCCGACACTTCATATCTCCGACACTTCATCTCTCCGACACTTCATATCTCCGACACTTCATATCTCCCCGACACTTCATATCTCCGACACTTCATATCTCTCCCGACGCTCCATATCTCAGACACTTCATATCTCCCCCGACACTTCATATCTCAGACACTTCATATCTCCGACACTTCATATCTCCGACACTTCATATCTCCGCCGACACTTCATATCTCAGACACTTCATATCTCCGACACTTCATATCTCCGACACTTCATATCTCCGACACTTCATCTCTCCGACACTTCATATCTCCGACACTTCATATCTCCGACACTTCATATCTCCGACACTTCATATCTCCGACACTTCATATCTCCGACACTTCATATCTCCGACACTTCATATCTCCGACACTTCATATCTCCGACACTTCATATCTCTCCCGACGCTCCATATCTCAGACACTTCATATCTCCCCCGACACTTCATATCTCCGACACTTCATATCTCCGCCGACACTTCATATCTCAGACACTTCATATCTCCGACACTTCATATCTCCGACACTTCATATCTCCGACACTTCATATCTCCCCCGACACTTCATATCTCCGATACTTCATATCTCCGACACTTCATATCTCCGACACTTCATATCTCCGCCGACACTTCATATCTCAGACACTTCATATCTCCGACACTTCATATCTCCGACACTTCATCTCTCCGACACTTCATCTCTCCGACACTTCATATCTCCGACACTTCATATCTCCGACACTTCATCTCTCCGACACTTCATATCTCCGACACTTCATATCTCCGACACTTCATATCTCCGACACTTCATATCTCCGACACTTCATATCTCCGACACTTCATATCTCCGACACTTCATATCTCTCCCGACGCTCCATATCTCAGACACTTCATATCTCCCCCGACACTTCATATCTCCGACACTTCATATCTCCGCCGACACTTCATATCTCAGACACTTCATATCTCCGACACTTCATATCTCCGACACTTCATATTCCCGACACTTCATATCTCCCCCGACACTTCATATCTCCGATACTTCATATCTCCGACACTTCATATCTCCGACACTTCATATCTCCGCCGACACTTCATATCTCAGACACTTCATATCTCCGACACTTCATATCTCCGACACTTCATATCTCCGACACTTCATATCTCCGACACTTCATATCTCTCCCGACGCTCCATATCTCAATCACTTCATATCTCCGACACTCCATATCTCAAACAATCCATATCTCCGACACTTCATATCTCCCCCGACACTTTATATCTCCATATCTCAAACACTTCATATCTCCAACACTTCATATCGGATAAACTGAGATAGCTAGGCCACTTTGTTTATCAGAACGGGTTGCAACCAACGTATGCTTTCTATGCCAGGATTAGCTTCGACTGTTATGGCACAAAAATACCTCTACGATGCATGATAGAAATACAGTTTACCGTTTTGCTGTCTCGCGAAATTGAGAGGCATCAACCTGTTTTCTTTAACCTACCTGCGAATGCTGCGCAGCAATGGCACAGAAATGAGGCAGGGCTGCGCTAGAGACCTTGTGTTCTGTGCTCACGCATCTCGAGAAATCCCCCCTGCTGAGAGGCTAGCGGGCTTGAAGGCCTTGGTTGGAGCTTTTGGGTTTTCCTAATCGCCGAGAGTCTTAGAATTTTTTGCATAAACTGCGCCTGCGTCTGCCCCAAGCATTCTTCACCCGGTTCAGTGAGCTTTGAGAGTTCGAAGTGCCTGTCGTGGTGTTATCTAATGAGCATCTCCAATGCTTAACAGACAATGCTAGAGAGCGTTTGAGATTTGCCCACTCAAAATGAAGCGGGTCTTGCAGCTTCTATGCATTCTTCGCACTAATCTACTGTATTTTAATAGCAACCGTCTCTTATTTGCAACCTTTTTATCCGGTTTTCAAAAGAGAAATGATGCAAGGAACACCCAGCACGGATAGAATATTTCCATCAATTATTGTAACACAAACAGACAAAAAATGTTGAACATGTGCTTCAGCGTTACCTTTGCAAAAGTGCCAATGGTTGAATCCTTAAGGAGAGATTCTCTTTTTCTCTATGGAGATTGTGCCCCACCAAGAAAGATTTGGCAAAAGATAATAAATCACTGTTATTAGGCAGTAGTTCTGGTTCTCTGTTAGCTAGTTGGCAAGGCGGACTGGTCGATGGCCCGAATCAGATAGTCTACAAAGTTGACCTCGCTGCCCGCCAGCCCCCTGGGTCCGAGTTTTTCGCGGCGCATGTCGTTGCGAAACTGCAACGCCGTCTTGGCGGTCAGGCGGGCCATTTTGGCCGTCTCGCGCCCCTCTCTCAGTATCAGGCGGCGAAATTCGGACAGCGTCATTCGGAACAGCACCGCCTCCGTCTGCGACACCGCCGTAGCCATGCGGCTGGGCAGTTGAGCGAGAACTTCAAAGTCACCCAGCATGCCGTGACGGCTGACGCAGCTCCAGATCACCCGGGGTCCCGAGCCGAAGCCAGCAGAGGAAGTTTGCAGTCGCCGGCGACGTGGTCCTACGGCTGACTTCCTGTCGAACTTCGGGGCGCCACTGTTTGGCAGGACCGAGTAGACATTCTTCGCCTGCAGATGAAGCTCGTACTGCCCCGCCAGCCTCCTGGTATCCACGTACAGCAGCACCTCGCCGCTGAAACCCGGGTTTTGCAAAGCTTTGTTCCTTTACTCGTAGGATTTTCAGTTGAAATGTCAATCTCGAATTTCCATTGAATTGAGAAGCTTTTAAAAGTTATTTTACAAATTCTTCTAACTCGCAAGCTCAAGCATCTTCATATTACAGGATATGCCGAAGTCCGGAGCCCGACGTTTTAACGTTTAACGTTTTAACCGCAGGGGCCTCAGAAAGGTGAGAGGCGAGATGAGAGATGCGATGAAAGAAGAAATGAGAGAGAAGATAAGAGGAGATAAGAGAGGCAAGAGGAGAGAGGAAAGAGGACAGCAGAGATATGAGGAGAGGAGAGAAGAGATGAGAGATGAGAGTAGAGAAAGGCGAGAGTAGAGAGGAGAGAACTGAGAAGAGATATGAGAAGACACAAACCCTTAGCGGGCGGGATTGCTATTGTGAAGTTTTAATGGACCCGAGGGCCGGATAGAGAGGTTTCGCGGGCCAGAGTTGCCGGCCCCCGCCATAAGTGATTTATTGTCCGGTCAGAAACACATAATTTTCTGCCCCCTTTAACTTCGGAAAATTATAGCTTATATTAAAGCTATCCTGGCTTAGGGTGCAGGCTACGAGACAAGAAATGACAGCTTAATCGGCTTTACCTGACAATGAAATAGACGTCCTCGATTTTGTCACCCTGACGCACAATAATGTCACTATTGTTGTACTTCTGCTTCATCAGGGCTCGGATGAACTGCTGCTTCAGCTTCGGATTGAAATTGCTCACCAAGTGAAAGCTACTGGCAAATGATTCTCGCTCCTGCTCAAGTTTTTCTAATGAGCTCTCCAGGGTTCGCTGATACAATGACCTGGATATCCGGATCATGGTGCACGAGTCCGAGCTGACAATTACATTTGCAGTTCGCACCACCTTGCGTAGGAGGGCGACTTCTCCAATGACGGCCCCTTCTGAATGAGATGCAGAAATGCACAAAATAAGTGAATAGAAAGTAAGAATTAAAACGGCTTAATGAGTATTTAACCAGCTTTTATATATTTCTATCAAGGGAGCAAAGTCTCTATAGTTAATAATTGATATCGCTGCTTGTCAAACGCACTTACGCCCGACAACGCCGACCAATACGCCTAGTGCGTCACCGAACTCTTTGGCTCCTCCGTGAATGACGTCACCCTCCTTGCAGGCTGGCCCTTCTGAAGAGGACACGCGGACCTCGCACTCGCCCAGCAGGATGATGTACATGAAGTCACCGTTCTCGCCCTGACGAATGAGCAGTTTACCTCGGGTCTGAGTTTTTAGCACTGAGTACTTGACCAATTCCTTCAGTACGTCTGTAAATGAGAAATGACGAAAAATCCTTATGGACTAGTTCCTTTTTTGTCAGTTGCAAAACTCAGTGGGTCAGAGGATGTCTATTCCGTTCTGTGTCGTACTTCAGAAATTAAAAAGGCCTCTGAACAAGTCTTCACAGATAAATAAAAAACTTGTTTCAGTGAACGACAGACGAGACTAAAGGAGTTGAAGCAGTTCAGTTGGAATGACGTCATTTTTTATCTACTCAAGTCCTTCTCCATCTGAAATATTTTTCTACGCTGAGATTGAAGTAAATTTATTGTGATGAGAAGTTTGTCTGTGAACTTCTAGCTGTGCTTCCGTTTGGTTGAAATATCTCGAACAGAATAGCACTTTACAATACTAGAGAACAAGATTTAATATCCTGTAACCAACAACGGGATCAAAGAATCGCCAAATCAGAGCCAGACAGGAAGCACCGCTACCTTCACGCAAGGAAGAAAAAACATCGAATAGCATCTACTCACTATCCTCCAGCTCTCCAGCACGCACATTTTTCCCCGCTGCGCCTCTGCTCGGGACAGGTCTTTGAACCAGGCCATGATCATCCGCATGTCGTCTTCGTTCCGCCGCTGCGGCTCTACCAGCAGGGCCCGGTTGACTCGCTCAGCTAGTAGCTCCGTGTCCATAGTAACAGTTCGCCTCCGATAACTTTCCGCTATAGAGCCCTATGAGCCGATGGGCCTGGCTGATCTGCCTGGATGTGTCTCAGATTTGTACGCACCTTCATTTTATTCTTCTGCGCGCATCTTTTCGGACAGTTTTCTCTCCGTTATTAGCATTCATTTTCCATTGGTCTGCGAAGCCGCTTATGCAGCCGCTAATTGCCCCATTCTAGCGTTATAGCGGTTGGACAGCACTGAAATTACAGCAGAGGGCGCTTTCTGGCATTCCAGCAGCCTGCACTGAACCCTCGAATCCAGTAACCCAGCCTCACAAGCCTTCATCTATGGCAATCCACAAAAGTAATATTAAAAAGTTAAAACCCCATATTCTCTGCATGGAATACTGATTTCGTGGTGCAGATAAAATGATATTGGTTGGTGTTGCTGGATTGAACGTATGTGATGAAAAAATGCCACAGACAACTTTGGAGCCGGGCCGGGGCCGATAAGAGTTGCATTGATAAGTGTGCAGCTTTTGTTAATTCGTTCCTCGCTTAATTTAAAATCTGAAGAGTTAGGCGTAGATAAACAACTAAGCCATGTATAGCGCATCTGGGGAACAGAAATTAGAGACCCCAAAGGAAACCGCCGATATGAAGCGTCGCTGGACCTTCAAGAGCGTCGTTCTTGGCGACAGCGGCGTCGGCAAGACGTGGCTTGTGGACACCGCGCTGGCGGGTCTGAGCGGCCAGGACGATCGAGAGAAAGACGCTGGCACGGATGAGGCGGGTGACCACAGTCAGGAAGCGGGAACTGTCGGTGTGACATTCAACCTGGCTAAGATGGAGTTGGAAGGAGGCAGCACAGTGATGCTGCAGGTGTGGGATACTTCAGGCAAGGAGAGGTGAGAACTGCTGCTCAATTCTGCTATTTTACTTCGAAGAAAAAGATTCAGATGTCTTTATCTAGCCCAGGTAGAGTCATCCAGATCCAGATGTCTTCATCTAGCTCAGGTAGAGTCATCCAGATTCAGATGTCTTCATCAAGCTCAGTTATAGAGTCATTCAGATTCAGATGTCTTCATCTAGCTCAGGTAGAGTCATCCAGATTCAGATGTCTTCATCAAGCTCAGGTATAGAGTCATCCAGATTCAGATGTCTTCATCTAGCTCAGGTAGAGTCATCCAGATTCAGATGTCTTCATCAAGCTCAGTTATAGAGTCATTCAGATTCAGATGTCTTCATCTAGCTCAGGTAGAGTCATCCAGATTCAGATGTCTTCATCTAGCTCAGGTAGAGTCATCCAGATTCAGATGTCTTCATCAAGCTCAGGTATAGAGTCATCCAGATTCAGATGTCTTCATCTAGCTCAGGTAGAGTCATCCAGATTCAGATGTCTTCATCTAGATCAGGTAGAGTCATCCAGATCCAGATGTCTTCATCTAGCTCAGGTAGAGTCATCCAGATTCAGATGTCTTCATCAAGCTCAGGTATAGAGTCATCCAGATTCAGATGTCTTCATCTAGCTCAGGTAGAGTCATCCAGATTCAGATGTCTTCATCTAGCTCAGGTAGAGTCATCCAGATTCAGATGTCTTCATCAAGCTCAGGTATAGAGTCATCCAGATTCAGATGTCTTCATCTAGCTCAGGTAGAGTCATCCAGATTCAGATGTCTTCATCAAGCTCAGGTATAGAGTCATCCAGATTCAGATGTCTTCATCAAGCTCAGGTAGAGTCATCCAGATTCAGATGTCTTCATCAAGATTCCGAACGTTCGTAGTTTATACTCTGCGAGAATTTAAACGAAACAAAATGAACCCAACAACTATTCACTATCAGGTACCGAGGCCTCCTGGCCAACTACATGATTGACCTTAGCTGCGCGATCATTGCCTTCGATCCTTGCCGAGACTCGGCGGAAGCCTGCTGCGCCGCTCTGGCTGGCTGGCATCAGCTGGTGCTCGAGAACTTAAGCTGCGCTGCCACTTCGCCTAGCATTCTGTTCTGCGTGGTTGCCATTTTCGGCTGCGATGCCGATGGTGGCGGACGGGGCGACAGTCTCGGCGGCAACGGCAGCAGTGGCGGCGGCTGCCGCGGATGCCGCTGCGACCACCTGCGCTGCCTTTCCGCAGGCCGGGCATTTGCCGAGACGCTCAGGGGCCGCTTCTTCCAATGCCGCCAAGTCCCTGACGCATGCGGCCGGCGCACCTGCCAGTGGCTGGATGGGCAGCAGCTCAGCGCCGCCTGGCTCGGTTGCGAGCTTCTGCGCCGCAAATTCTGTCCGCCATCACGGCCGCTGGTCAGGCTGGGGACGGCCGGCACTGCGGAGGAGGCACCGCTGAGACGGCGGCAGGCCAGGAGCTGCTGCCAGCTGCTGGCTACTCAGCTGCACTCGCTGCTGCGGCTGCCCGCCATGGCTTTCCTTCTGCTGCTCAGCCGCCGAGCCCCGGACCAAGAGTGAAGCGGCGGGTTCCAAAGTGCTTACAATTGATAGTAGGAGTCACTGGTTCAGCCTGCGGTAATGAGCAACTTATAACAGACTGCGAACGGATTAACCTAAATTCTATTTTTATCACCTATATCACCTATATCTAGTTCTACTCGTGTCATTTGGTTTCGATTTTGTTTAACTTTTATTTACATGTAGTTCTTTACTGCAATTCATTCTACTAAAGTGCAACCATAATCAATAGGGCGCAAAATTGTATAGAATATTAAAAATTACAATGCACAATGCAAAATGAGCAGAAATTCTCTATTGTAATGAGCGATTCTCCTTTTCGACGCGAATCCAATTTCTTATAATAATTTCTTCTTGAATCATTTTACCAAGTGCAGTGGTTTGGATACAAATAAAACAAATAATTTACACCAGGCAATTTTGAATCGAGATTGTTCAGGAAGCCTGTTTGAAGAGTTTTACTTCGTAACCAGAAGGTAATCGTATAAAACTGTAGTACATTTTCTGAAGTTGACATCACCGTACTATTTAGGAATGGGAATAAAGGGTGCTTGCTTCTCACCCCCTACCTTTGTGTTTTGCGCCTCACCAAATTCGCTGCTGGGAAATCTACTTGAATGGCTAGGCACTCTGGTTATAAAGAAGTTTGTACTCAGTCAGCTGTCGTGAATAACTATTTGGTAAATTTGTGCTGGAACTGTGTGCTACGGGCAGTAAAATTTTCATGCCCAGTGAAAGTGAAAAACGCTGGTGCAGGATTTGAATTAGAGAAGACGCTGCAGGTGCAAAAAGGAGCTGAGAACGCGGCATGCAGTTCATGTAAAACGTGTGTACAGGTAAAAAACAGGATGCACTTTTAGAGGAAGCACGCAAGCCAATTTTTTCTGGTCCAGAGGATCACAGTCAATCATTCAATTCGCATAAATTCGAGAGGAAAAGAACGATATAGCAGGCAAAGTTATTGAGGATAAATAAAGTTGGATAGCTGTGCAAATTTCGAATCCAAATTTCTATTATCTGTCACTGAACTAATTACGAGCTAGTAATCAACTTTAGTCCATTTGGCTAGTGCCAGAACAATACAAATATTCTACTACGAGCTTGCTAGTTGATAAAAGTGGAAGTCCGATTCTACATAGAGAATCTGCAGCTTTGGAAGGCATTCGGTTTTCAAATAAAAATATTGTAAAAGTTGCAGTTAGTTCGCTGGGAAAACTTTTTACAAAATTGAAGCTGATTCAACACAGCTCAGCATTTACTGCGGCCAGCTGCTACTTGTACTTGTTGATGCGGCGCAGCTGAACGTAGCAGAGGCCCAGAAAGAAGAAAGTAATGAGAAGCATGCCCAGCACATTGCTCCACAGATCCCACCCTGTTGAGTAGGCGATTTTCTGATCACTCAAGACCATGTAGCCGTCTTTGCTGCAATCGAAAATTAGATATTGATGCGTGAACAGCTGGACTTTTCTAATTAAAAAACATATTAGCTCAATATGACAATTACTATTCTACTTTAATTTATAGATAAAATCTTAAAAGCACTACTTAAACACTTAAGTAGAATAGTGCTGCTCTCTGCAATCTAATGTAGCTGATCACGGTTATCAACAGTATTTTTATAACTTTGACACGATAAACTCATTCGCTACTCTAAATGCAAGAAATGAGAAGAAACTGTCAGCTGTGGGATCAAAATTCAGAAAGTGACTTTCGTCCATTCATTTTTTCCAACAGAAAAATCTGCTTCTCCAAATTTTAAACGATTTGAGAGCGCACTACCCTGGCTCCAACCAAGGACTACTAAAGTAGAAGGACGCAACACTCGAAATCTA
>NIVC01002471.1:0-45334 GCA_002269645.1 Macrostomum lignano | reverse complement strand
GCCATAAGTGATTTATTGTCCGGTCAGAAACACATAATTTTCTGCCCCCTTTAACTTCGGAAAATTATAGCTTATATTAAAGCTATCCTGGCTTAGGGTGCAGGCTACGAGACAAGAAATGACAGCTTAATCGGCTTTACCTGACAATGAAATAGACGTCCTCGATTTTGTCACCCTGACGCACAATAATGTCACTATTGTTGTACTTCTGCTTCATCAGGGCTCGGATGAACTGCTGCTTCAGCTTCGGATTGAAATTGCTCACCAAGTGAAAGCTACTGGCAAATGATTCTCGCTCCTGCTCAAGCTTTTCTAACGAGCTCTCCAGGGTTCGCTGATACAATGACCTGGATATCCGGATCATGGTGCACGAGTCCGAGCTGACAATTACATTTGCAGTTCGCACCACCTTGCGTAGGAGGGCGACTTCTCCAATGACGGCCCCTTCTGAATGAGATGCAGAAATGCACAAAATAAGTGAATAGAAAGTAAGAATTAAAACGGCTTAATGAGTATTTAACCAGCTTTTATATATTTCTATCAAGGGAGCAAAGTCTCTATAGTTAATAATTGATATCGCTGCTTGTCAAACGCACTTACGCCCGACAACGCCGACCAATACGCCTAGTGCGTCACCGAACTCTTTGGCTCCTCCGTGAATGACGTCACCCTCCTTGCAGGCTGGCCCTTCTGAAGAGGACACGCGGACCTCGCACTCGCCCACAGGATGATGTACATGAAGTCACCGTTCTCGCCCTGACGAATGAGCAGTTTACCTCGGGTCTGAGTTTTAGCACTGAGTACTTGACCAATTCCTTCAGTACGTCTGTAAATGAGAAATGACGAAAATCCTTATGGACTAGTTCCTTTTTTGTCAGTTGCAAAACTCAGTGGTCAGAGGATGTCTATTCCGTTCTGTGTCGTACTTCAGAAATTAAAAAGGCCTCTGAACAAGTCTTCACAGATAAATAAAAAACTTGTTTCAGTGAACGACAGACGAGACTAAAGGAGTTGAAGCAGTTCAGTTGGAATGACGTCATTTTTTATCTACTCAAGTCCTTCTCCATCTGAAATATTTTTCTACGCTGAGATTGAAGTAAATTTATTGTGATGAGAAGTTGTCTGTGAACTTCTAGCTGTGCTTCCGTTTGGTTGAAATATCTCGAACAGAATAGCACTTTACAATACTAGAGAACAAGATTTTAATCCTGTAACCAACAACGGGATCAAAGAATCGCCAAATCAGAGCCAGACAGGAAGCACCGCTACCTTCACGCAAGGAAGAAAAAACATCGAATAGCATCTACTCACTATCCTCCAGCTCTCCCAGCACGCACATTTTTCCCCGCTGCGCCTCTGCTCGGGACAGGTCTTTGAACCAGGCCATGATCATCCGCATGTCGTCTTCGTTCCGCCGCTGCGGCTCTACCAGCAGGGCCCGGTTGACTCGCTCAGCTAGTAGCTCCGTGTCCATAGTAACAGTCGCCTCCGATAACTTTCCGCTATAGAGCCCTATGAGCCGATGGGCCTGGCTGATCTGCCTGGATGTGTCTCAGATTTGTACGCACCTTCATTTTATTCTTCTGCGCGCATCTTTTCGGACAGTTTTCTCTCCGTTATTAGCATTCATTTTCCATTGGTCTGCGAAGCCGCTTATGCAGCCGCTAATTGCCCCATTCTAGCGTTATAGCGGTTGGACAGCACTGAAATTACAGCAGAGGGCGCTTTCTGGCATTCCAGCAGCCTGCACTGAACCCTCGAATCCAGTAACCCAGCCTCACAAGCCTTCATCTATGGCAATCCACAAAAGTAATATTAAAAAGTTAAAACCCCATATTCTCTGCATGGAATACTGATTTCGTGGTGCAGATAAAATGATATTGGTTGGTGTTGCTGGATTGAACGTATGTGATGAAAAAATGCCACAGACAACTTTGGAGCCGGGCCGGGGCCGATAAGAGTTGCATTGATAAGTGTGCAGCTTTTGTTAATTCGTTCCTCGCTTAATTTAAAATCTGAAGAGTTAGGCGTAGATGAGCAACTAAGCCATGTATAGCGCATCTGGGGAACAGAAATTAGAGACCCCAAAGGAAACCGCCGATATGAAGCGTCGCTGGACCTTTAAGAGCGTCGTTCTTGGCGACAGCGGCGTCGGCAAGACGTGGCTTGTGGACACCGCGCTGGCGGGTCTGAGCGGCCAGGACGATCGAGAGAAAGACGCTGGCACGGATGAGGCGGGTGACCACAGTCAGGAAGCGGGAACTGTCGGTGTGACATTCAACCTGGCTAAGATGGAGTTGGAAGGAGGCAGCACAGTGATGCTGCAGGTGTGGGATACTTCAGGCAAGGAGAGGTGAGAACTGCTGCTCAATTCTGCTATTTTACTTCGAAGAAAAAGATTCAGATGTCTTTATCTAGCCCAGGTAGAGTCATCCAGATCCAGATGTCTTCATCTAGCTCAGGTAGAGTCATCCAGATTCAGATGTCTTCATCAAGCTCAGTATAGAGTCATCAGATTCAGATGTCTCATCTAGCTCAGGTAGAGTCATCCAGATTCAGATGTCTTCATCAAGCTCAGGTATAGAGTCATCCAGATTCAGATGTCTTCATCTAGCTCAGGTAGAGTCATCCAGATTCAGATGTCTTCATCAAGCTCAGTTATAGAGTCATTCAGATTCAGATGTCTTCATCTAGCTCAGTAGAGTCATCCAGATTCAGATGTCTTCATCTAGCTCAGGTAGAGTCATCCAGATTCAGATGTCTTCATCAAGCTCAGGTATAGAGTCATCCAGATTCAGATGTCTTCATCTAGCTCAGGTAGAGTCATCCAGATTCAGATGTCTTCATCTAGATCAGGTAGAGTCATCCAGATCCAGATGTCTTCATCTAGCTCAGGTAGAGTCATCCAGATTCAGATGTCTTCATCAAGCTCAGGTATAGAGTCATCCAGATTCAGATGTCTTCATCTAGCTCAGGTAGAGTCATCCAGATTCAGATGTCTTCATCTAGCTCAGGTAGAGTCATCCAGATTCAGATGTCTTCATCAAGCTCAGGTATAGAGTCATCCAGATTCAGATGTCTTCATCTAGCTCAGGTAGAGTCATCCAGATTCAGATGTCTTCATCAGCTCAGGTATAGAGTCATCCAGATTCAGATGTCTTCATCAAGCTCAGGTAGAGTCATCCAGATTCAGATGTCTTCATCAAGATTCCGAACGTCGTAGTTTATACTCTGCGAGAATTTAAACGAAACAAAATGAACCCAACAACTATTCACTATCAGGTACCGAGGCCTCCTGGCCAACTACATGATTGACCTTAGCTGCGCGATCATTGCCTTCGATCCTTGCCGAGACTCGGCGGAAGCCTGCTGCGCCGCTCTGGCTGGCTGGCATCAGCTGGTGCTCGAGAACTTAAGCTGCGCTGCCACTTCGCCTAGCATTCTGTTCTGCGTGGTTGCCATTTTCGGCTGCGATGCCGATGGTGGCGGACGGGGCGACAGTCTCGGCGGCAACGGCAGCAGTGGCGGCGGCTGCCGCGGATGCCGCTGCGACCACCTGCGCTGCCTTTCCGCAGGCCGGGCATTTGCCGAGACGCTCAGGGGCCGCTTCTTCCAATGCCGCCAAGTCCCTGACGCATGCGGCCGGCGCACCTGCCAGTGGCTGGATGGGCAGCAGCTCAGCGCCGCCTGGCTCGGTGCGAGCTTCTGCGCCGCAAATTCTGTCCGCCATCACGGCCGCTGGTCAGGCTGGGGACGGCCGGCACTGCGGAGGAGGCACCGCTGAGACGGCGGCAGGCCAGGAGCTGCTGCCAGCTGCTGGCTACTCAGCTGCACTCGCTGCTGCGGCTGCCCGCCATGGCTTTCCTTCTGCTGCTCAGCCGCCGAGCCCCGGACCAAGAGTGAAGCGGCGGGGTTCCAAAGTGCTTACAATTGATAGTAGGAGTCACTGGTTCAGCCTGCGGTAATGAGCAACTTATAACAGACTGCGAACGGATTAACCTAAATTCTATTTTTATCACCTATATCACCTATATCTAGTTCTACTCGTGTCATTTGGTTTCGATTTTGTTTAACTTTTATTTACATGTAGTTCTTTACTGCAATCCATTCTACTAAAGTGCAACCATAATCAATAGGGCGCAAAATTGTATAGAATATTAAAAATTACAATGCACAATGCAAAATGAGCAGAAATTCTCTATTGTAATGAGCGATTCTCCTTTTCGACGCGAATCCAATTTCTTATAATAATTTCTTCTTGAATCATTTTACCAAGTGCAGTGATTTGATACAAATAAAACAAATAATTTACACCAGGCAATTTTGAATCGAGATTGTTCAGGAAGCCTGTTTGAAGAGTTTTACTTCGTAACCAGAAGGTAATCGTATAAAACTGTAGTACATTTTCTGAAGTTGACATCACCGTACTATTTAGGAATGGGAATAAAGGGTGCTTGCTTCTCACCCCCTACCTTTGTGTTTTGCGCCTCACCAAATTCGCTGCTGGGAAATCTACTTGGAATGGCTAGGCACTCTGGTTATAAAGAAGTTTGTACTCAGTCAGCTGTCGTGAATAACTATTTGGTAAATTTGTGCTGGAACTGTGTGCTACGGGCAGTAAAATTTTCATGCCCAGTGAAAGTGAAAAACGCTGGTGCAGGATTTGAATTAGAGAAGACGCTGCAGGTGCAAAAAGGAGCTGAGAACGCGGCATGCAGTTCATGTAAAACGTGTGTACAGGTAAAAAACAGGATGCACTTTTAGAGGAAGCACGCAAGCCAATTTTTTCTGGTCCAGAGGATCACAGTCAATCATTCAATTCGCATAAATTCGAGAGGAAAAGAACGATATAGCAGGCAAAGTTATTGAGGATAAATAAAGTTGGATAGCTGTGCAAATTTCGAATCCAAATTTCTATTATCTGTCACTGAACTAATTACGAGCTAGTAATCAACTTTAGTCCATTTGGCTAGTGCCAGAACAATACAAATATTCTACTACGAGCTTGCTAGTTGATAAAAGTGGAAGTCCGATTCTACATAGAGAATCTGCAGCTTTGGAAGGCATTCGGTTTTCAAATAAAAATATTGTAAAAGTTGCAGTTAGTTCGCTGGGAAAACTTTTTACAAAATTGAAGCTGATTCAACACAGCTCAGCATTTACTGCGGCCAGCTGCTACTTGTACTTGTTGATGCGGCGCAGCTGAACGTAGCAGAGGCCCAGAAAGAAGAAAGTAATGAGAAGCATGCCCAGCACATTGCTCCACAGATCCCACCCTGTTGAGTAGGCGATTTTCTGATCACTCAAGACCATGTAGCCATCTTTGCTGCAATCGAAAATTAGATATTGATGCGTGAACAGCTGGACTTTTCTAATTAAAAAACATATTAGCTCAATATGACAATTACTATTCTACTTTAATTTATAGATAAAATCTTAAAAGCACTACTTAAACACTTAAGTAGAATAGTGCTGCTCTCTGCAATCTAATGTAGCTGATCACCGGTTATCAACAGTATTTTTATAACTTTGACACGATAAACTCATTCGCTACTCTAAATGCAAGAAATGAGAAGAAACTGTCAGCTGTGGGATCAAAATTCAGAAAGTGACTTTCGTCCATTCATTTTTTTCCAACAGAAAAATCTGCTTCCTCCAAATTTTAAACGATTTGAGAGCGCACTACCCTGGCTCCAACCAAGGACTACTAAAGTAGAAGGACGCAACACTCGAAATCTATATGGAAAATGGTTTGAAGGCCACTTTTCGACGAAAAATACACTACGGAGATAGGAAGTTTTTATTTTTCAGCACAAAAATTGTTATTATTTTTTATAGGAAGAACACCCAATGTTCATCTTTTGATATGTTGTGCCCTTCTTATAGCTCTATTGATATTCATACAGCTCTTCGTTAAAAAACTAGGCTTCTATGTTAATTTATTATTCTACGTACAATTGCACATTCCTAATGCCTAAAAAGCATTAAAATGGCACGGCTCAGCGCATTGGTTTTACTAATCTATTTTGTTATTCTTATCTGACTGTGTAACAATATGTGCAACAGAAGAGGGTAAAATAGATTCATAAAACCAGAGTCAACCTGTGCCATGCATTTTTATGATTTTTTAGGTACAGGAAATGCTCGTAGAATAAAGAATTAACATAGAATCCTAATTTCCTAAACAAAAAGCTTTATGAATATCAATAGAGCTACCATGTATAAGAAGGGCACAACATACCAAAAGATGAACATTGGGTCTGCCTCCTATCAAAAGAAATAACAATTTTTGTGCTGAAAAAATGAGAACTTCCTATCACCGTAGTGTATTTTACGGCGAAAAGGGCCTTCAAAACTTTTTCCATGAAACGTGAGTGTCGCGTCCTGTAGCTGTACTTGGCTCCAACACACAGTGCAAATGATATGGAACTTGTCCAGCTCACCAGGTTCTGGTCACATTCGCTACGTCGGTTGTTGGGCAGAACTCCATGCCAGCGAACTCATTGACGGATAGCGCAGAGAAAGCGTAGTTGAACAAGGAAAGGTACTTGCACCAGGATAACCAGTCGCCCATGGAACCAATGTTCATGAGGAAGCCGCCAAAGATCATCATAAACACGTATATGATGGAGATGAAGATGTTGGCGATGCCGAACACGGACACGGAGGCCGATATGAAAAAGGCGACACCGCAGGCACCGCAAGTCGCGAGTACGAGGTTCAGCTCATAGAAGAAGAATGCCCCGGCAGTCAGCTTGAGCTTGGCCATGAAGTACACAATAGGCATGAATAGCAGCACAGGAAGGGTCTTGATTGGCAGCATGTCGCAGAATATTTTCGCCAGGAAATACACGGAGATTCGGTAGAAACCGGATGAGCTCTCGTGAATGAATATAACTCTTTCCTTAATAAACACCTCCACTGCGCCCAGGTTGACGAAGACCATTGCAGGAGAAGAAAGAAGAAAAGACCCTGGCGGTTCTGAATGCCGGACTCCAGCGAGGTGTCAAGGCTGAAGAACACGGTGCCGAGGCTGATTCCAAAGAATAGGTAAACCACGAGCTGGATGATGGAGCTTTGAGGATTGCGGAACAGATTCAGGCCGGTGCGCCACGACACCCAGATGATCTACAAATAGTTGAGATGATTCAGTATCCGGATTGATAAGAACGGCGTTTGTCATTCCGAACCACCATGCAGGTCGTTAAGATTCTAAATGGACTTACATACAATAATGCATTAAATTTGGTTTGAGCCCTCATTTTTAACTCTAAGAAATATCTCATAGAAAACTATTCAGAACCCGAAGTGTTGTGCCGTGGTCACACCTGGTTACAGACGCTGGTCGGATACTCCACTCGAGGGACCTTTTTGACCTTGACATCAGTAGAAACGCACTCTCTGTTCAGTGAGCGCTGGTAAATGTCGTCCACCTGCTGCTCCAGTCTGTCGGAAAGGCCCGATTCGCGCCAGGCTTCAATGAGGCGATTGCTGATGGCCTCGCTCTGAGACTTCAACACGTCAGTGTCCAATATGCTGTCGCGGTCGGCCACTGAGATTTTAAACAAATGAGAAAATAAAGCTTTTTGAATTCAAATACAACGCGATAAGTCTCTATAAGTCCTCCTCCTAATTCAAGTGGATTTCAGTTGGATGAAAGTTCAAGAATTGAAGCGACATAATTGACATCACTTTGGGCCTCTATGCCGTAAATAGCATAGCATAAACAGAATTCTGAGCCACTTTTCATTGCAAATTGCAGTGTATTATATTCTGTAATTGAATCCAGTCTAGCAAAACAAGCCTCAATTTTTTAAAAAAACAGACAGACTACAGAAGTACAAAGAGAGGCTTACGTATTTCCAGATCACCTCGGCTGTCTTGTCTTGAGACTATTTCGCCGTGAACCATGTCCATGAAGAAGTCTGGTGGGCTGTTGTGTGCTTCGCAATGAAAGCCTAAATAGTAATGAAACAATATGATTTTAAGGTTGAAAACGGTCTATCATTAGGCCTGAGCGCGAGCTCAGTTTTTCAGTGCTTCAGTAACGAATTTTCAGTCACGACTGCCGCTGTAAGTCCTGTGTGTAGAAAAAAATATTGAAAAAAGCAAAGTCGAGCTGCTCACCGATGCGGGCAAAGTAATCCAGTGGATTGTCACCAGCATTGCCGTGGTAGACCACGCAACCTGCAACGACCAGCGTGAGGTTGTCGAATAGCCGGTAGATGGAGTATTTCGGTTGGTGAATGGAGAAAATGATTGTTCGACCGGAGTTGGCCAGCATCTTCAGCGTGCGAATGACAGAGCCGGCCGTGAAGGCGTCCAATCCTGTGGTCGGCTCGTCCAGGAACAGCACTGGCGGGTCTGTGATCAGCTCCATGCCGATGTTGGTGCGCTTGCGTTCTCCGCCAGACACACCGCGAATTAACTCAGTGCCGATTTTGGAGTCCGCAACCTTTCAAGGTAATTTTAAAGGGCCACCTTAATCACCATGTCCCACTAATGCCATTAACTACATTGTTAGTAAATGAAAGATATGAAAGTTACTTTCAATGCAACAATACGAGTGGATTATTTCCTAAATCTCATATTAACCATTGCAATATTCAAATGCAACATATATAATTGCGTAGTGCTTAATGTTTTTATACAGCTCAGAAGTACACTGAGCCTTGGGTGAACACAAAAGTAAACCCTTAAGCGGGTGCATATATGTGGTATGATTAAATAAGCAGGCCAACGAAACAAACCTTGCTCAGTCCCAGCTCCTGGATGAGATTATCAACCTTTTCCTTGCGCACATGAGCCGAAGTATTCCCCGGCAGTCGGAGAGCGGCTGAGAAACTGAGGTTCTCGCGCACAGTGAGAGTGCCCATCACAATGTCATCTTGAACGACGTATCCAGACATGCACTTAAAATTATCCGGCTGCTCTGCCCCGTCAACGAGCACCTCTCCGCGCAGAAACTGCGGGTCCTTGCGACCTGCCAGCACATCCAGCAGGCTGCTCTTGCCACTGCCAGTAGGGCCCATAATAGCGTTGAGCCCTGGGCGCATTATGCCACTGAAAGTTTTACAAATCATCAACTAGTCTAATTGTAGTTCATTTTTCTCAACTTGAGAAAATCGATATTTTCATTTCAGGGAGTTTTGAAAAGTACATAGGACTTGGCTTACCTAATGCCATTTAGTACAACTTTTTTCTCAGCTTTACTCCACGGAAAGCGTTTAACCATGACCTCGTATCTGATGTTTCTGAAAGTAATCACAGAGCCACTTCTAGTGCTAGAAGTCCTGCGGCGTCCCGTAGAATTGGTGTCCACTTCTGCTGCAAAAGAATTGCCGCCACCATTGGCGCCTCCGCCGTATTGCATCGGTCTGTATCGAGAAGAATGCTTTGAGACCACCGGCTGCGGGTTGCTAAGGTCGCCATTGGATGCAGAAATATCGCGACTGTAGCAGGCATCGGTCTGTTTCTCTTGGCGCAGGTGGGAAGGCGGCGCATCAAGCTCCAGCACCACAGCACCGAAGCCATCGTTTCCTGAATCGGACTTCTTATATGAGACAGCGGCAGTTCCCGTGCCGCCTCCGCCGTTTGTCGGATGCTGGCTTGTTGTGGGTCGTTGGAGGTTTCTGTTAGAGCTTGCATCAGTGCTGGCAGCAGCTGCTGCAGCCTCCATGGCTTTGACATCCCTTAGTGAGCCCTGACTGGCGGAAAGTAGCGGCTGATCCTTGACACCCTGCCGTTGCCGCACTGGCATGAGCTGCTCCTTGAAAAAGTGACTGGCCTAAGAAAAAAGCGATGTGATTACTTGTAAATTAAATCCTTTTTGTATGCAGCCAGCAGCCATGTAAATTTGAATACGTATGAATATGTATGCGACCTATGTGCCGATTCACAATGTCTTCCATTTCTTTTTTAATATTAAGGATTGAACAGTTGATGGACTGCACTGTTTATGACGCATATGACATAATATGCCTAGTGTTCTGCAAGACAATTGTTTTTTATGAGATGTTTAACATTTTAATCTGCTCCCTGACACACTGCGAAGCCGACTGCAGACAGCCGGACACTAAAGTAATACAAGCACTCACAACCTGGTCTACACGGCTAACAGCCGCAGCACGAATTGTTCGTGGTGACGGTGGTGACGCAGAACGCCTGGGCCGTTGTTGCTGCTGTGATTTGTCGTAGTACACGTGTCCCCAATCTGGCGGCGAGGACTGGCGTCGAGGCGATCTCTCCATCGAATTGTACTTGTGTGATGACGAAGCCATGGATCCACTGTCTAGCTATGAGGCTCTATTTGTCCTTCTCTCCCCCTTGTAAGCACCCTAGTCTTTTTCTTCTCAGGGTCGAGTTGATTGAAGTTTTCGGTGCGGTGTGGATGTTGGGGTAAGGGCACAAACTAAAGTCGGGCCTCAAATTCTCATCTCTCTTTCTGGTCTTTAACAGTTAAAGCGCCATATAAAAAGCTGTTATGTGTGCGCACAAGACATCCATGCCTTTCTCGTCCTTTCTTACTCTGCTCGTGCAAAAACCGAAATTTGTAGCGAAAAAGCGACTATTATGCTTGAATCGAAGAAGGTTTTTGGCCCTTAAAAGATGTTGAGCTTTTTGTCTACGCCGTTCACTATTTTCATCTCGCTTCTGCGCTCTCATGAAGTGGAGGTTCGAAAATGCACATAACAATGAATAGAGAGCGCTTCGAATAATTGCAAATGTGCGCTGTCAGGTGCTCGAGCCAAGGGTACGCAATTATAGAGCAAATAGAAGTGTTGAGTGACACTGCACAATGAGTTGAATCTGCACCCATTCCCCAGCGAGCTCAGTTTTTATGAAAAGGTAATACTCACTTCTGTAAACTTAGCCACCACCTCCTGCTGTCCTGTGTTCGCGTTGCCGCTTCGCTGGTGGCTGCTTCCCCTGCTACCGCCGATGCCGCTGCTGCTGGGCTCAGCGACTCCATTCGTTGCCACTGAGACAGCAGCACCTCCGTTGCTTTCACTTCCGCCAACGCCCCCACTGATGAGTCCGCTGTCCGGTGGTCCGCCTGGCGGTGACATCTCAGCACCGCTCATCGCATGGTAGCCCTTCATCGGGCTGCGGCCGCGGGTTATCATTTCCCTATGAGGTGGAGGAGGATTTCAGATAAATTCTCGAACAACGTCTTTTCGGCCTGGGTTTGGCTTGGCTTGGCCAAATTTGGCATCCAAGACTTTCAAGCTTCTGAACACCGTCGGACCGCCAGATAAGATGGCGCCGCATCATATTTTCTGTAAAATATGACTCTCACTTTTTCCGATCCGTATTTTGGTTCAGTCAATATATATGCACCTCTAAATGTGCAAATTGGCCCAGCCAATCATTGTTAGTAGTGGCCTGGGAGCCCTGTTTTCCTGGTGTGGGTGCACAGTGCCTGTGCATGGCTTTGTGCCCGTGATTGCATCGAGCAGGCGTACTCGCTTCACCCGGTGCGCAAGATAAGAATTAGCAATCGCTCAAAGCAATATCTCAGGTACGAGCGTATTAGCATTGATTCTTGGCTTGGGAATGGATCATGTGGACCTTCGTCTCCTAGACTACGTTTAACCTTAATATCACGTGGTTTTGCGCTTTCGTGAGCATTTCCTCATTGCGTGGGTGGGTCCGCCGTCCAAAAATCGTCTACTCGTCCACAACCTTGATTTTAGTGATCAGCTCTACCGTCCTCCAAAGCGACGATGGAGCCCCGAAGCGGCTCCGTTTGAGCATTAAAGCCAGTTGAATGGTGGAAGAGGCCGTGGCGGCTGCTTAACTACAGGGCGTTATATGATATAATTTCTGGCTTGGTCGCGTGGTCTAGTACGCCATCAATGCTCCTACGAGCAATTGAGCTCTACAGACGATACTCTTGTTGATAATAATAGGCTTGACAACGTCGATGATCTCGCCCTGCTGTCCTGGATGTCTGAGGGCGCCTAGTGATAGCTGGACAGGCCCTGCGCCGAGTCGTTCTGCCCGCAGCAGAAATAGCTTATTGTTCTTCTTTGCCAGCTCGCAGGTTAGCGCTAGCGCGACGGCCCTAACATTCTTGGGGCCATCTTTTCGAGGAGTCAGTCAATCTTGTCTGAAGAGGGGTGTCGTTGCCCCTCAGACAGTGACGGAGGACACATACAAGACAGTATCCTGAGCATCACAGTTCAGAGAGGTTCCATGACAGGTGGAGCAGCAGAGAGCCAAAGTAGCGGGTTTTGTTGCGGCTGGCGGCTCTGGCTGAGACCAGGCTGACGTGCATGCCTTCCTGGCACCTTGGCGGCGTCGGCGTTCGTAGCATCGTCGTCACTTTCAATGCCAGCGTGGCCAAGGACGCGAACAAACAGGACGGCGGTGCTGTCTTGAAATCTTGAAATCAGACGCGTCAGAGGTTTTGCGCAGCGGGCCTTGCTTAAGGGCGGTAAGGGCGCTAAGGCTTTCCGTCCGAGAGGACCACAAGACTGGCGGGTCTGGAAGAAGTGTCGAGCTGTCAGGACTGCAGGGCAGCGCCTGGAAACTCCCACAGAGGACGCCGGCGGGATGACGGATGATGTAAGTTTGGCCGTTAAGACTGATGACTAAGGCGCTGCCGCCTTTGCCCGTGCCGTCGTTGGCAGAGCTCTCGGTCCAGGCGATGGCCTTTCACAGTTTGGTTCAAGGCGATGCCGTTCGCCGCTGCAGTAGTGGCTCTGAGGTCAGATGGAGCATTGTGGGGCGCACTGAAGTCGAAATTGATGTACTATCCGCTGTAGTCCAGCCTCAGAACGGGTCACAGGGTGGTCTCCGGGATCAGGTGGTGAAGATACAGGCCCACTGACATTGCGGCGGGCCGTGGCGGCCGAGAGGCAGCTAAGCCTATCGATTTTCTCAAAGAGGTTAACGGAACACTCGAGTGTGATATTTCCAACAGGCGGCAGGTTAGCCACGCACAGCGACTGGTAGCTTGGGATTAGTGCTGCAGCAACCCGTGATAAGGTGGCGATGTAGGCCATGAGCAGGACGTGGGAGTCAGCGCTGGTCCTGCAGTGGGCGAGGGTGGAGAGAGCTCTGCGGCGCTGTGCCATGCCGCGTCTGACCTTGGTGTCGTGCTTGCTCCAGCAGAGTTGGCTGTCAAAGGTGGCGTCGAGGAGCCGTGGATTGGAGTTGGAACCTAATTGCTGTTGGTCTCGGATAGGCAGGGGATAAACTCATTTATCGTGTTTAACATAGCTGAGGATAGCTTTCCGTTTAGAGCATCACACTCGGTGACCGTGTCGATGGCCGTCCGGAGGATGTTGGGTGCACTCGGAAAGTCTTCAAAGTCTGTTTTTTGAGGATGGCCTAAAGCAGGGGGCTTCTCTACATCATCGACCTGCCCCTCAAATCAGCTCAGCCGTGCCTTTTTTGCCCAGCCCGGTGCTTTTACTACAGATCTGGTTTTGCTGTAGTTTTTGGATTTGATAAATAAGAATATACATTATTGATAAATTTATTGTTAAATGCCACTATAACTCACATTTGTCGTTTGCTTTTAGTCCTTGATGTTTCTTTCTTTACACGCTAGTCGCTCCAATAATGGAATGAGTAATCAAAAGGAGGTGCAAAACTTTTTGCGTCTTTTGGGCTGGGCTGAGAGCTTAGTAGAGCCAAGCTGCTGAATCTGTGGATGGGTGAGTTGCTTTGAAAGCACAATCGCACTATTTATAGCCTCCGAGGTTGCTGAGAAGAGAGTCGAGACGCTCAGATCAGCCAATTTTCTCTCAAACCCTTCTGCTGCAAATTGGGCGAGCAAAATGCGGCTCTGTGCTCAAGCAGAGACAACGTTTGAAATTGAATGGATGGAAGCAAGACCGAGTCCGAAAAAATATCGAGCGGTTTAATTACTCAGCTCAACGGAGTAACAACAGCTGTATACATGCGCGAGCTTTATCGTTCTGCGTCTCTCTTTCTCCCCCCTCCCCCCGAGGTGCTTCATTGCTTGGATGGCATGCACAGCACACAGCTGAATTGTTGAGTAAAGAGAGGCCAACAGAACAGAAAGGTAGGTGATTTAGTTCAGTTGTAGGCAAAAACAGAGCTAAAGAAATATAGTCTGAGTAGAAAACCAAGATAACAGCATGGTCTAGTTGCACCTGACATTCAAAGTGCATTGACAAACCATCTCTCACACTCTTCATTATACCAGTAGTTGTTCACTGAATAACTAGGTTACATGCTTCGAAATTCGAATATCGTTTCAAACAATATAGCAATCTGTTGATAGTATAGTTACGAGCTTTAACACTTAGTGATTTCTTTACACAAAATCTAGCCACTTCAACAAAGAGATCTAATAAGCCAACTAGTAGACAACCTGATCGGGGTGAATTAACGAAAGGGGGTGTCAACTCTAGAATGGAGCCCGAAGTTCAGCTCCGGACCAAACCGATTGGAATCGATAACTGGTCGGACCAGGTGATTAGAATCGCCGAGACATCCCATCCGGGTCCCTTCCTTGCGGTCCCAGAGGAAAAAAGGGGATAAAATAGGGATCTCATGTCAAAGGCTCCCAAATGGAGCCCAAAGCAAGGCTTCAGACCAAACCGACTGGAATCAGCAGATTAGACGTTATCGAGAACTCGATTCCAAAGTACAACCGGGTGCGTCTAGGTTTTGAATCATTTAAACAGCTGCCACCGTCATGGACAGGGCTATCGTTGTTCGAATTCGGTGAGAATTTCATGCGCTGAGTGTTCTTGTCCAACGAACTGGACGAAATTGAGCAGCTGCACTTCAACTGTGATCTGACGCGTGTCCCCTCTGCTAACACAAGGGCATGGATTGCCATCAACCCGCTGGATCCAAAAAGCTCGGGGTTCCCTCAAATTCACACAGAGAATTTGACAGAGGTTTTGGTGGGTCCGTATCAACTAAATCAAGCCGATGATTACATTCAAAACATTCGTGTCAAAGAGGTTCTCAGTAGCTACGAAGGTGACTCCTGGAGAGACTTTGAGTCGCTCACATCCGAACTTCCGAGCCACCTAAAGTGTTGGAAGTTTCGGCAAGAGACGGAGCCAGAAATCTGAAGCAACCGATTTGGTCGATGGCATCTGTCTTGGATTTTTCTAGCTGTCGTTTTCTCGCGCCATAATTCGAAATCCTACCGCGTGATTCTTAGAGTGTGCGACAGCAGCAGACAATCGCTGTGGTTTTAAAGATCCAGGATTGCAACTTCTTCATGGCTACTATTCGTCTGCAAAAGCAGGAAATACGACTGCAGGCTGCGATTGTCATTTAATGGCAGTGCTCAAACTCCTGGGCTGCTACGCTTACCACCAAGATAGCTATCGAAGGTCTGGTGCTAGCCGATTCCGCTCTTCCACGCAGCCTTGTTGCCAGACTTTATGCCAGAGAAAATGCTTTACCACAGCAGCGAAAGCCTACTGAGCAACAGCCTAGCGGCCAGCAAGAGGAGTTTCAGTCAGCCAGCAGCAGCTCACGATCCAAGCCTCAGTCTTCAAGAGTCTTTGGTCTTCAAAACCATGGTCAGCAGTGCTACGCAACTGTTGTTCCACAACTGTTTCACTGCATCAGCAGCAAAGTCCAGCTCCTTCAGCCTGTCAGGTGGGGCAGTGAACACCGCAATGACCAACCTGATAACGTCTGTGGCGACTGGACCAGCAAGCGTAGATCAACTTGTTGAAGCTATCCGAAGCCTATATCCGCAGCAGTTTGCGCCAAGACAGCAACACTGCATGAACGAGGTGCTACAGTGCATTCTGCCAGAGTTGCAGCTGCAGCGTCATTGCCTTAAGCGAATTTACACTAACTCGTACGTGCGGTATTTGCCATACTAGCACGTAGGAGCTGCCCATAGGAGTTCTAGATAATCGTATCAAGGACCACTAGAAGTTACCGTTGTATCAGGACGCAACACTTGTAAATATTGCAAAATTATTTGAAGGCCCGCTTGTTAGCATTGCAGCTAAACTTTAAATGCTCATAACTCCGGACTGGTTGCACCTAGAATGATAATTTTTTCGCCAGGTTGCTCAAAATTTTGTTCTCTTTCACATGATGCAAAGTTTGGCGCTATATCTACATGTAGGAGCGACGGGCGTACAGTAAAGTAACGGCAATACGCAATGACAGCATTTGATTGTCAATGCATGTTGAGCCGCTTTGATCCGAGTGGGTCTCTGCACTGACAGGAATAGATGAGCTGGTTGATGATCGTACCATCCATGCAGCTCTTATGTACCGATGTGTCGAAATTTTCATCCAAGGCTCAACAGCTCGCACAGATGGAATTGGAGTCGGTTGATCGAAGTCGACGCTACGAGCTACATGTATAGTGTATTGCGTGCATTTTTATCAATATTTATTATAGGTTTTTTCGTTTGATTTCATAAAATTGTCATTTGATTTCGTCCATAGAAGTTGGCAGCGCGGCCATAGAGTCTATGGCAATAAAGTGCGCTGTTTTCCGATTGAATTCATAACTTTGCCACTTCATTTCGACTTGGCGCGCGGAGTGGCTCAAACACTGCCAGAGGGGGCTGGGATATCAGTGGGTGAATATCTATGGCCAAACCTCTCATAGAAATGAAAAGCCTATATGAATGTGTCCTCTTCTTGGGCAACAGTCACCTTCCTTGTGTGCCGGACGGACATAGCGCGATGGCTCAACATCAACAAACAGACAGTGTACTCCATAGTGAAGGTGTACGAAGAGACTGGGCGCATCGACAAGCTGCCGAAAGGAGGAAACAATCCTAAGGCCGATCCAATCGTACAAGAACTCGTTTCTGGCATAGAAGACAATCCAATGTTGACATTAAAGGAGATGAAGGCGAAACTGCATGCACACGACTTTCTGTTTTTAACAGTTCTTTCTGTACTGGACAAGCGCATCGACTATTCTGTTGCCAATTTCTACTGGATATGTCGAAATGAAGTGGCAGTCATGAATTCTATTGGAAAACAGCGCACTTTATTGCCATAGACTCTATGGCCGCGCTGCCAACTTCTATGGACGAAATCAAATGACAATTTTATGAAATCAAACGAAAAATCCTATATTATCGTTGTGTATTATAAGATATTCGGCTCGAGGGATTTAAGTGAAATACCGAACCCAAACCCATAGAATTTTATCTATCTTATTGAAACTACTTTAATTTGCGGGATGTATTCAGATAAATCCCGGAGCCATACTTGTATGTCTATGGTTGGAGTTGGGGATGGGGGTGTGGGGGCGAAGCACATGCGATGAATTTTGTCGGACTAATTTAGCTATACAGTATAAAAATAAAAGCCGCAACTTATATTTTATCAAAATTTATTTATATTTATTTATTTTTTATTATTTATTATTATTTATATTTATTTACTATTTATTTTATTTATATATTTATACATTTATAGACACAATTCTTCGCTTCATATAGCTTTTTCTTTTTATTTTTTTATTGTGGTGAAATTATATCGCAATTTATTGCAGTTTTGAAAAATACTTAGTCAAGTTACGTGGTGTAGGTAGTTACATGCTTGCTTGTCGTTTGTCTTGTCGTTACCTTTTTTATACTGTTAAAATCAAATTCACAACATTTTCAAATAAATCATTTATTGAAAAAAATTATGTTACGCCTCAAGCAAGCTCAAGGCCTTGAAGTTTGTTCAAGCAGGCTAGTTAGTTCGCACGCTCTGCTTGCATTCACAAATACTTCAAGAGCAGCCTAAATATAAACAAGCTGTTTTGCTTGGGCCAACTCCTACTTACTAATGCTATCTGATAAACGCACGAGCTCATGACCATGATTTTTAGAGAAATATATTTGCCCTAATTTTGTTTCATTTCAGTTTTTAGTGCAGTGCAGTCTGTTGTTTGACATAGTCCCTACACTAGGCCTATACTTATACAATACTAGTTAATGAAGACAAAGTCTTTTCGCCCCAGTGAGCTTTGGGTTGGAATTTTATAATACCTAGTGTTGTATCGATTATTTAAAGACTTTCAAGGCATTATTAACGCTGATGTTCCTAATATTTTGCGTCGTGTCATACATAAAGTTAGCCTAATAGATAAAGTAGGGCGAGAGTTGTAAAATGTCTCTAACGTCAAATGATTTATAGGAAGGGAATTAGGGATGTCGATTCCCCAGGGAATTATCTTATCGGGGACCCCGGTGAAAAGAAAAAATAAGTAAAAACGGTGGATCACTTAGATTGTAAGTGGAATTTTTTAAACTTTGATTTAAGCTTTGTACTACATGTTCAAGGCGCAGGGGTAAAAATTTTAAACAATGTTTTTTTAAACTGTATTTGACAATGTGGCATCACGAAATCGTGCGCGCACCTTTATCGGAAAAGTGCATTTGTTGGAATGCATGCTAAACAGCTACGCTCGTGAGAGGATAATTAATGAATGAGACTGTTTTTATAATCGGAATTTTATTTATTGCATATATATGTAAATCACCATTTTGTCCTTGTCTAATAGGGAGTATATGTATGACACCCCCCTATGCGTCAGTGCCTGACGCATGACGCAGCGCTGCGCCTGCGTCAAGCCGTCAACGCAGACCAACACAGCAGTCACTAGTCAGTAAGGCTTCTTTTTCCTGACGGGTTTCTTTTCTACGTGCAATTTGCTTGATTGAATGACTTATTAGTGAAAAAACAATCAAACGTGTGTTGTGTTTCAAATACATGTAATGCATTGAAATAAGCAATTATGCGGTAAAAGAGCATAGACAGAGTTTCAATCAGCTTTCTGTGAATCAGTTTCTTATTTTAATGGCAAAAATTAAGTTACAAATGCATTTTTTCATATTTTTTCTCCCCAGGGTCCCCGGTTAAATTCCCCGGAGAGTATTCCCCGACAAGCTCCCCGGGGAGCACTCCCGGGGTCAACATCCCTAGAAGGGAAACTACGAGCATAAGTTCTGCAACACAAATACAAGTAGCTAAGCATTAATAGACGCACTGCACCGATAAAATGTAATGGAATTGCTCGAATCACCGACACCAAGACCCATAAAACTGGAGAAACTGGCAGGATATAGTAGATACATGTAGGTCAGAATCAGAAGTGATCATGGGTGGGTGGGTCAAGTGATCATGGGTTCGACCTCGATTGTATTATTCCTTCTTAATCTTATGCAATTAATTGTAAATTTGGTATGAAGTAACAGTAATTATCCTTGACCATGCTAGAGTAAAGACAAGTCAAAGTCAAGTTAATAAAAATAGACACACAGTGTAACAATAACAATGGTTTTTAGAGCCATTTTTCTTGTCTGTGTTTGTCTTTGTACATACATGTACATTTGGGAAGACTTATCTGGACCCAATCCCTTCTTATTCTACATGTACGCTGTTTTGGGTATGGGGGTTAGAGTTGGGCCGTCTGACACCCCCTCCCCCCCCCTACCATAGTGGACTGGAGAGAAAGAAGCACATGCTATCGCTATTGGCTAGCCTGTCGTTCTCTTTCTCTTTACCTTCTGTCTTGTGTAGCGTACACTATCCAATGCACAAGGCCCAACTTTCCACTAAAGGAAGGTTCATATAGTCCGCCCATGGGCTTCCTCTTGCTTTCGCGTACACTCAAGGCCACTCACTCTCAACACCAGCCACTAGAGGCTTGTTTTAAATAATCGATCGATAATATTAAATGTACACTTGAAAGCTTGCTTTGGATCCTAGCAGAAGGGGGAGAAAGTGGCCAAGGCCACCACACCCCACAAGGCAGGCAGGCCGGCCCGAGTGCGATAACGAATGACAAAAAAATAGAAAAGTACAATTTACACATCAACTTTCAATACAATAAATACAATAATAGGTACGGTATTAATGACAGTGTATTTTCGCACAAAGTAGCTACGTTCAAACCACCAGCACGTAAACAGCTAAAATTTCATTGTTTATGAAATTTTATAAAATTTAACACATCATTTTAGATATTGAAAACTTTTAAAGGAGGGTATTACTGTTGCATGTGACTATAAAATCGTGGTAGGTATAGCTGATGATGAAACTGGTGATTGGTATCTAGCTTTTTTGATAACTTAGCCGGTTAGACCCCGAAATAGCTATTGTAATTTGTAACGCTGGAGCCAAATACAAATACAATGGAGCAATTAGTTTCTCTCAAATCTGTCTCTGCCAGTGCCAGTTTAGTCCATAGTAAGTAACCAAAGTAAAATACCCATTAGTGGTCCCGTTTCTAATGTTTATAAATATTAAGCTTCAGTTTACTTTTGGCACAGTATGCAATTTTGAAAATTCACCCTAATAACGGTTTGCACCAGCAGGAAAGCAACTATTTTGTTGTTGGAAATCGGATTAAGCAGTCAAAAGAGTGTATTTCTATGAAAAAAGGTACTTTTTTTCCATTTTTTCAAATATTTAAACAGGTTTCGCTCTTTCAATAAAAAAATCATCGCAGTACCTTAAAGTACAGTTAGTTTGGAATTAAATGACGGCGTTGAATTGTTTCTTCCATATTCCAAAAATTATAATGAGCACTTTTCCTCAAATCAGTTTGAGATCATGATTTTTAGTCTTTCGTCGATAACTTTCTGATTTCAAATGTTTAAGAATTGAAAACTTCCACACTTGTGTATCTTTGAATTGCGCATCAATTGGTGCATAGTATGTATGCTTAACTATTAGCAGTATAGAAAAAAATGCAAAAAAACTGTAAAAGTACATTTTCAATTTTTGCATTTTTTGCAACCAAAGTGCCAACTTTTTGATACAATTGAAAAAAACAACCCAATAATGTTATGCATCTTAGTAAGGCGCACCTATAACCCTCGAACATTTTTAGCTCGAGTTTTAATGTGCATGAGGAAATGCACTTTTGTAAAGACATAATCTTAAGACAAACATTTCAACTGAAGCCTGTTCCTTTTCTCCGCAGTGAATCCATACAAAACTATACTCGTTAAATAGATCAGATTCTTCTCTTTAAAATGACACCTCACTTGTGAAATTCGCACTTGTAGTTTTGAAGTTACAGCAGTTTTTGTGAGATTTTTCTTGTCATTTTTTCGATGCACACGTCTCATATTATTATGAGCCATTTCTCATACATATACTCCCTATTAGACAAGGACAAAATGGTGATTTACATATATATGCAATAAATAAAATTCCGATTATAAAAACAGTCTCATTCATTAATTATCCTCTCACGAGCGTAGCTGTTTAGCATGCATTCCAACAAATGCACTTTTCCGATAAAGGTGCGCGCACGATTTCGTGATGCCACATTGTCAAATACAGTTTAAAAAAACATTGTTTAAAATTTTTACCCCTGCGCCTTGAACATGTAGTACAAAGCTTAAATCAAAGTTTAAAAAATTCCACTTACAATCTAAGTGATCCACCGTTTTTACTTATTTTTTCTTTTCACCGGGGTCCCCGATAAGATAATTCCCTGGGGAATCGACATCCCTAATTCCCTTCCTATAAATCATTTGACGTTAGAGACATTTTACAACTCTCGCCCTACTTTATCTATTAGGCTAACTTTATGTATGACACGACGCAAAATATTAGGAACATCAGCGTTAATAATGCCTTGAAAGTCTTTAAATAATCGATACAACACTAGGTATTATAAAATTCCAACCCCAAAGCTCACTGGGGCGAAAAGACTTTGTCTTCATTAACTAGTATTGTATAAGTATAGGCCTAGTGTAGGGACTATGTCAAACAACAGACTGCACTGCACTAAAAACTGAAATGAAACAAAATTAGGGCAAATATATTTCTCTAAAAATCATGGTCATGAGCTCGTGCGTTTATCAGATAGCATTAGTAAGTAGGAGTTGGCCCAAGCAAAATGACAAGCTTTACGCTTCGCGCATGTCCTTGGGTTTGTGGGTTTCGCGGAGCTCACTGGGAACTAGTATGAGCGTATGAGGTTGGGCTATAGGCCTTTAGAAGTCTGTAAGTGCAGTGTGGGCGTAGCATGAGTGCTTCAACATTTGTCTAGGCCTAGGCCTATCTGAATCTGCCTAGCTGGCTTACTGGCTGGCTATGAAAAAAAACTATAAAATCAAGATCGTTTTGTTTGTATGGCTACTTGTTATTTATAACTATATGCATAAATTTTAGATGGATATATTTTTATATAGGCATATGCCATGGCCTATGGATTACATTCATTTATAGAATAGGGGCCTATTTGCTAAGGAAGGACTAAAGTGTAGGCCTATTAATAGAGATGAGAAATATACTCTAGTCTTTCGTGATTGGTTTTTAATTAATAGAATTTTTAGAGTCATAAAAATATAATTTGTTAATTTTTTCAAAAAGTTTTTTTAGTATATATTAGGCCGTTAGGCTTAGGGGCCTAAATCAATAGTGGATTTAGGGGATAAGTGCACAAGGTAGGTCCTTTAGTTTCATAGTCCCAAAGATGTTCCATGTATGCCACGAAACTTTTTGACTTTGCATGCTGCACACTAAGATTATTCAGAAATCTCATGCACACTTTACACCTAAGGGCCTCGAGTCCTCATCTGCATTATGTGCCACATGCAAAGCATTGATTGGAAGGAGGGGGTTGAAAGCAATAATGCACTCAAAATAATAAAAACTTAAGATATTACCAATAACAAATTTCTATGGTCCAGCCAAATCTAAATATATATTTTATTTCTAGATTTATTTTGTATGCAGCTACATACCAAAATTTTTTGTATGCATTGCTATATGCAAAGTCTCATTGCATGCCATAATGCACATAGCATAGGGGCCAAAAACTTACATGCATGCTAAAATATTAAAACAAGTATACAAGTATACTTGTATACATACTAAGCAATACTAAGCAATACTAAGTATATTAAACAAAAGAAGTATTAAAACAAAAATTGCATCTTAGTTTTAGCATAAATTCAAGTTCAACTAATTGGTAACTATTTTATAGAAAATTGGGAGGGGCCCTTTACACTAGGACTAAAAAACTGTTTTCACTATGTATACCAATGGCAATGCTAAATTTCTTTATTTTTTCATTTTGAATTCATTATCCATATAGAATAACAAACTTAAAAAATTACACTAGGCCTATGCAATATTTACTGAAAGAAGACAATTCAGCAATGGCAACCAAAAGTTAGTCAATGTTTAGCCCCCCTTTTTATATCTCTTTGAATTTAATAAAAGTACCTTCCTTTGCCCCCAAGCTAATTGTCTATGGCCCAAACTCCCACTATGGAACCCATCAGTGTGTTATTGTAGCTGTAGCTATGGCTATGGGATCTTACAGCAAATATTGTAAAATAGGTGCCTATGGCAACTATGGATATACCTATAGTCAATAGCTACTCTTATGACTATGACTATAGAAAGTAGTTGTTGTCACATTCCATAGATTCCCATAGCCATAGTTATTAATTTAAAAAATATTAGGAACAGGTAGAGTAAAACAAAGATAGTTTAGTAAACTGTATTATAGACTTAGAAACTTATAGATTATACTTAATAAAGTATAATAAGACACTAGCAAATTTCAACTTTTAACAATGTAAAAAAGTTTAGCATTAGTACTTTCAGTGGTGATTAAATATTGTTACTTTGTAAGAATAATGAAATATAATCTTTCAAAGGCAATTGAGTGTTTGTTTTATTTCTATCTTATTTGTAGTTGTTTAAGCACTAGGTTATCTTTTTGATTCAAAATATTTTGTTTCCTAGACTTTTTGTTAAAACTATAGCTATGGCTATGGGAACTATGGGAATATGGTAATATTGGGATCCCTATGGCTATGGAATATGGAGAATTGGAATAAGCTATAGTTTTATATACAGCTACAGCTATGGCATATGGACCCCCTTTATGGCAGAACAATAGAGCCTATAGTCTATTTTTTAACCTATTAACCCTCTTTGGGCCCAGATCAATAAAGAGGCAGTTGAAGGTTAGTGTAGCTATCTTGTTGACAAAAAACAGCCTAACTTTAAATGTACACAGTGCCATTCAAGATTAATTTTGAGATACTAAATTTTACACAATTGTGTCAAAATTAGGGGTCGGACGTAATTACAATTGTGATCACAATTTTGTGAATTCACGGCCATTTTTTTCACGATCGTGATTACCTTGAAACCCGTTCACAATAGTCGTGAATTTCCACTTTATTACATTTTTATTAGAAGTATAACTTTTCTACTTGGTTTACCAAAATATGTGAACACAAATGTGTAAAAGAGTAATAAATTTTTAATTTGTTGACTTGACAGCATTACCAAGTAGCTATTATCAATTTATAAATATTTATTTTCTTGTTTTGTTATTTTCAACACTTGTAACTTACAAGCTCAAAATACGTGTATGCAAATATAAATTCACAATCACGATCACGCCCAACTTTGAAAATTTCACAAAATTTCACATCTTACCAATAATTTCTGCTCATCTGACCTCTAGTCAAAATAGTTAAAGATTGATTGTGTCAAATTTAAAAAGGATTGGTAAAACTGGAGCAACATTATCTAGGATTCAATGAAAAAATTGTGCATTTTAGCAGTTTTTTGCACTTTTAGGTAGCAAGACTCAAATTTAGGAAATTTTGAGGTAGCCTATGATACTTTCTTTAGTGAATTTAGGGTGGGTACAAAATTTGGTATATTTGGTTAAGTGGTTTGGGAGTCCATATCAAATAATATAATTTATATATAGACAGATAGATAAATAGACAAAGTTTTCATTTTTATAGGTATAGATAAGTCTTAGTAATCTGGATGTCCTTCATTCATAGTTTTTGGATCCACACTTATTTTTTAAGATATTGACATGATTTATCTAAGAATTATTTCCTGAAAGTTAATAGTTAAAAATGATTTAAAGAATTTAATAGCTTTTCTTATATTTACATATATTTTATTAACCTATTTTATTATTGCATTTTAATAAAACTAAGTAAGGATAACTTGACTAATTGTTTAATTATTTACAATATTAAACAATATTAATCATTGATCTTATTATTTAGATACGCATTTAAGCTAGATGTAGTATAAAATATTTAAAACTGATAGAATTTTCCTCATTTACTTTACTAAAGAAATAAAAAATAAGTTTAAGTTTGATACCTAAGCTGAACCTGAGTTTAGGCTTATAAATGAAATTGTGCAGCTTAACCATTTAGACCTTTTTTCATTCGCCAAGTATGCATTAATTGGGAAGTGGGTCAAAAATGAAAAAAAGTTTTTAATGCTTTCTATATTTGAATTTTTAATTTGAATGCCCACTATAGGCAACTTAAAATACTTATATAAATTTCAAACAATAAAAAATTCAATTTAAAAGTCCATAATATATAACTTTGATTTCTTATTTCTATAAAACTATGACTTTAATAAATAGCAAATAGCTCTAGCTTAAGTTTTCATTGATCTTATTATTTAGATAGGCATTTAAGCTAGATGTAGTATAAAATATTTAAAACTGATAGAATTTTCCTTATTTACTTTACTAAAGAAATAAAAAGTAAGTTTAAGTTTGATACCTAAGCTGAACCTGAGTTTAGGCTTATAAGTCAAATTGTGCAGCTTAACCATTTAGACCTTTTTTATTCACCAAGTATACATTAAATGGGAAGTGGGTCAAAAATAAAAAAAAGTTTTTAATGCTTTCTATGTTTGAATTTTTAATTTGAATGCCCACTATAGGCAACTTAGAATACTTATATAAATTTCAAACAATGAAAAATTCATTTAAAAGTCCATAAAATCATCTTCAAAGGCTAAAATTAGTTTTTTATTATTAATTCGCATAAAAAAGTATAAATTGATCTGCATTTTTTTAACAAAATTGTGGTGCCATTTTGCACTTGTCAAATTTTTTTTCACCTATTTAATGATTCATTTTTTAATCCTAATCTTTATTATTAACCCTAATAATTCCTGGAAAAAAATTAAATAGTTTATAAACTTGTTACTCATTTAACTTTTTTATATATGAAAATTAAGATAAGACAATACCTACATAGTTACATATATACTACACTTCAATGATCTGATCCTATCTTTATCATTAAAATACATTAATTTTGGCTAAGTTTTATGACTAAAAGAAGTTGAAAATATAAAAGTTTTTAAATAGAACATATAGACATATAGTTATAGAAATGTTTTTCCCATAATTAGAACATAGTTCTTCTATCTAGTTCTTGTGTCTAATACTATTGCCCACTTATAAATTGAGTGTTAAAGGACTTAAAGGACTACTGCAGCCTTTGATAAAATAGAGAAAGGGTAAAACAACAAAAATAAATGAATTTTGCCCGTTTCAAGGCTTTTGTAAACAGAATAATCTCTAGAGTTAGATACTAAAGCAGTATTGATTTTGATAACCATATGCATATTCCTGTGTTGTATATTTGGGGTAGTGGGGGCTAAAGTTAAGATAAATGTAGTCCTTGCTATTTTTTCAATAAAAATATACTTGTAGAAGCAGTTATTATTTCCTAGAAACTTATTAAAACAAACATAATTTCGCATAAATTTAAGAACTGTTTTAATTTGCAAAATATTTTATTCAAGGTTTGTTTAAATATATGTGATTAGCATAGTATAAATAGGAGCAAGGTTTGAGGAGAGGAGACCAACTTGTTTTTACTTGTTCATTAGCTATAAGCTCAAAATGTGTTTGATTCTCAGATCATTGCTTATTTCTCAGAGTTCCAACAGTATTGCAAAGGTTGTCAGAAATTTGGGAGTTGGGAACTCATGCAAAGGGAGTACTAAGAGTAAGTGCTATGACCCTCTAATCTCAGTAATGCCTAGACTGGAGAGAAAGTATATGTACCAATGAGATTGCTCAGGCTGAGATTACAAGAATGCTACCAGAATGCTACCAAAAAAGCTACTAAGAATGCTACCAGAATGCTACCAACAGATACTATATAACTAGATAGGCCACTCCCTATCTCGCTGTGGGGACCAAAAATGATACTACTCTTAGGACGGTAGCGTAAATGCAAATTATTAGAAAAATTCTTATGAGTGACTAAAATGAAATCGATCGGAAATGAAGTTTTCAACCATATGCACAATCTTCTAGAGTGTACATTCTTGACTCAAGGACTACTTAAGTAGAAGGACGCAAGACTCAGAATTGGTGAAAATTTCATTGATGGCCGATTTTTCAATGTATCTCCTGTGTACGCTATTGATCGTAAGATGCTTATTTTTGCGCAGAATAGGCAGTAACATATGCCCTTTCATTTAAGACATTCATTTAAGTTGAACAATTTGGACTTGAAACACCTCAAAATACTTGTCAACAGTACAGTCCTATATACTAAAAAAATAATCTAAAATTGCTGATGTTATTGTCAAAAAAACAAGAAAAAAACGTCAAAAGAGACGAAACTGCAAACTGGCAAGGTAGCAGAAACAAGAAGAAAGACGACCTAGCAGGCGACGACATCATCGGTGGCGTCCAATTCGTCGCCGAATTCTTAGTCGAGGGCGTCCAGATCCGCGGTTGACGCTCCAGGGCCGGCTTTTGTGATCTGACAACATTGAGCGGCGACGATGGCAGTGTCAGCTGCTGCTCGCGGGCGCGTTTGGCCACCGGCGGTGTCCGCGGTGACGACAATCGGGGTTGGAAGTCGTCGTCGTCGTCGCCGAATAGTTCTCGTTTAATTCTGCTGCTGCTAATCGGCTGGCCCGGTGTCTCTTCGTCACTGTCCGGGACCACGCTCGCAGTGATCTTAACATCATTGTCGTCGTCGGCCGCCGCCGGGCCAATAGAGCCGGGTCGCTGCGAGTCGGTCACTAGCAAAGATGCTCTCTTCTGCTGCTGCTGCTTTTGGTGGTGCTGCTTCTGCCGCTCGGGCAATTCAGCAGCAGCTTCGGCAGCAGCAGTTTTGGCAGCTTCAGCTTCGGCAGCTTTGGCTGCTTCGGCAGCGGCAATCAGATCGTCAGCGTCAGTCTCGTTGTCTTCGAAAAGATTGACGGCAGCCGCAGCATGCTCGCTGCAACCTCACAGCTTAGCTGCTCCTCCAGAGCTGCCTGCCGCTCGGCTTCCTCACACGCCTTGATCAAGGCATCGACATCTTCGGTATCTTCGGCATCGTAATTGTCCATGTCGCACCAAATATTTAATTTTTTAATAGGAAAGTGCACTGAAAGAACTGAAACAGCAACAGCAGCGACTAAAGCGTTGTCTTGGTTTCCTTTCTCCTACTATATATATGACTGGGCACCGCTGTTAATTTTGTTGTCTATGGCTAAAAGACCCTATTGCTTGACCAAGCAGAAGAGAGAGCCATATCTATATATATTTTTAGGAAAAACTGCTAGGCATCGCCGCGGCGCAGTGCTATTAATATGTTTTGTCTATGACACGAACTCGACAACTTGAATACTGCTTTACCATGCACGCATGCAGAAAATGAATCTCTTCTAAACATGCTTTACCATGCAGAGCCGCTTCACCAGAGCACACGTTTGCAAAATTGATTTTTTATTTTGCCTTTTTTTCACTACTGATGGCTGGTCCTAAGAGTAGTGTGAGAGTAAATTAACCGAGTGACCTATCTAGTTATATAGTATCTGTGAATGCTACTAAGAACACTACTAAGAATGTTACCAGAAATAGGAATAAGAAGGTTAGGACTAACAGGACTAACAGGACTTAGAATTAGCACTAGTATAACTTAGTGGCAGCTTATAGGATATTTATATAGGCAGAGGAAAAGCAAGCTGTTACAACTGTTGGCATTTAGTGGGATAATTTAGAGAACAGAACTAAGCCCTACAACAACTTTGGTGTCAGCAGTTGAGATTTTAATAGAGAAGTTTCCCCTGTGACATACTATAACAATAGGTTAAATAATTTCTGTTATTTATTTTCTCACTATTTTATATACATTGTGTTGTATAGAGGAATGGTTGGAATTAGATTTAATATCATTAAAAGAGAAAGTTATGGGAAAAATTAGATTTGGCTTTGTATGTTTGTATAGATATAGAAAAATTTAGGTTATGATAGAAAAAACAAGATACACTAAATTGTTTAAGATTTTATTAAGGATTATAATATAAAACAAACTTATTCACTAGTATACAATCAGTGTAGTAAAGAATTGCTAAGTAAATTTTTGAGCATATTTTATTGCCAAGGACTTAAATTGTATAATTTAGCTGCATCAATCTCATTAGAGACCACTAAAAGTTAGTAACTGAAAGCAAGTTTCTGTTCTATATTCTAAAATATTTGCTATAAACCTGCATCCACTTATTTCTGAACTAGTTAAAGAAGTCATCATTTTTAAAGCTAAATATAATCAGAAATTGCAATATGTCATTTGGTAGAGGCATAGGAAGCCGTGGCAGTAGTGGTGATGACTTTCGAAGCAGTGGTCGTGTGTCAGAGCCACTGGAACCAAGCGCTCTTGTTCATGCTAGTGAGCTACCTGAGCACACTCTTGAGGCTGATTTGCTGCGCACATTTTCCAAGTATGGTGAAATCAAAGAAATATGTATGCTGCCCCACCTGTCTCAAGCTTTAATAGAATTTAAAGATGTAGAGTCAGCCAAGATGATTGTAGAGAATGCGAAATCGGAATCCCTAACCATATCTGGTCGACGAATTAAGGTCAATTATTCGACTTCACAGCACATTGTGCATCGTAATGAAGGTATGTCAACTACTGTGGAGAACAAGGTGCTATTGTTTACCGTCTACAAACAGGATTATCCTATCACTGTTGACGTGCTGCATCAGATCTGCTCTCCACATGGCACTGTTAGTCGGATCGCGATATTTCGTAAATTCCATTTGCATGCCTTGGTGGAATTCTCACGCGTTGAGGACGCCATTCGGGCTAAGCGAAATCTGAACGGAGCCGACATCTACTCCGGCTGTTGCACCATCAAAGTTGACTACTCCGTTTCTCAATCTGTCACAGTTACTAGGAACGACCAGGAATCGTGGGACTATGAGAACCCCCAGTCTTGTAACGCTTCGCTGTTAGGTCAACCAGAAGGTAGGCAGCCATCGTTGCTCAAGGAGCCAAAGGTTTACAGAGACCAAAGCCACGTGCAACCTCAGCAGCCACCAATGCAAGCCCCGATGCAGCATCAGCCGGCTCATATCGGCTACGGAGGGTTGCAGCAATTTTCTGTACTGGACTCGTTTCATCATCCGCACGCAAACTCGCAGTTTCTGGGCCACGCCGCCGACGCTCCCGGTATTGCTGGATCAGTTCTAATGGTGTATGGCCTTAACGGTGAAGTTTTTAATTGTCAGCGCCTGTTCAATCTGCTTTGTCTGTACGGAAATGTAGTGAGCATCAAGTTTCTGCGCAGCAAGGAAGGCTCTGCCATGGTCCAGATGGGTGATCCACAAGCGGCTGAACGCGCTATTCAGAACTTAAACTTTGCCCGCATGTTCGGTCAAAAGCTGCAGCTCAGCCAGTCCAAGCAGACTTGTCTGGTCGAGACTTCCCGGCCGCGCAATTTGCCCGACGGCAGCCCATCGTTTATTGATTTCTCAGCCAGTCGCAATAATCGATTCACAACACCGGGCTTGGCTGCTAAAAACAAGATTTATCCGCCTTTTCGCACGCTTCAATTTTGGAACTGCCCACCGCACTGTAGCGACGAGGACTTGCGCCAGATGTTCGCTGGATGCGGCTGTCAGCTTCCAGAAAAAATCGCCAGATTCTCTAATCCCAAGGCTGCCGAGAAGACAATCGCTGGGCAGGTGCAGTGGGCTAGGGATATTGACGCCACAGAGGCGCTAGTGCTAGCCAACAACTGCGAGGTGCAAGCGCCGGGACAAAAGTATCCGTTTGCTGTTCGGCTAAGCTTTGCAGCCAAGCCCATTGCCGATGGCCAGTGGCCTGCTTCGCGCGATCGTAGCCCGTTTAAGGAGGACGCTGCGGGTTTTAACAAAGGGAGCGGTACCAGCCGTGGTGGCAGATGCGATGAGTTCTAGCTATCAATTTTCCGGTGTTCTGTTGTGATTTGAGCATCGAAGTGGAAGTCGTCAGTGATGGCAAATGACTACAAACGCAAGTGCAGTACTTTTCAGTGAGTATCTCGGTTTTCCTTTTTTACTGTTTTAAAACACCATTTTGTGAAGTCATTAAGTGTTCAATAATTTTCCAAACGGATCAATCGTCAAATTTAAAAACAACAATAACTACTACTACCTAAAATTAAATATTTATTTAATCTATTAAGTGACTGTTACCGATTTTCAAGACTAATTTCATGAGCTACGCTATAAGCACAGAAACAACAGCAGTTACGTTCCCCTTCTCCACGGGTGTTCCACGTTTTTTGTTTAATATCATTTGTCCTAAAAAGATTTATAATTGAAAGAATACTAATTTCTAATTTAGCAACAACAAAATACGCTACCAAAACGTAACCCAACTCTCCGAAAACACCTTTTCAAACAGATTGAGCAGTGCAGGGTCCTTGGAATTAATCTGAAAACCGGTAATATGCCTTTTATGTTACAATTCTTTTCGTTCTTCATGTTGTTATCTTGCGCTCCTTCAAAACCTATCGTTCTTTTTCTATATCCTCCGTATATACAATGCATGTATTTTTACGATAAATTAAAACTGCGCACATTGATCCCATCGATTATTAAGTTACCTGGTAACTTGAGTTGCAAAAACAGCTACCGTACCACCGTGCTCACATCTTGTGTCCTATCCTATGGGAGAACCGCTACCGTAACACCGTGCTCACATCTTGTGTCCTATCCTATGGGAGAACCGCTACCGTAACACCGTGCTCACATCTTGTGTCCTATCCTATGGGAGAACCGCTACCGTAACACCGTGCTCCCCTATGCCAGGGGTCGGCAAACTCCGGCCCGAGGGCCACATGCTTCCCGCAAAGCCTCTCTATCGGGCCCTTTTAAATTTCACAATTGCAATCCAGCCCGCTCAAGGTTTCATTTTGCCTCTTGTCTTCTCAGCTCCCTTCTCTCTAATCTTCTCTCCCCTCTCCTCTCATCTCTCCTTTCCTCTCTTCTCTCCTCTCCTCCTCTTCTCCCTTATTCTCTCGCCTCTCCTTTCTCCTATCTCTATTTCATCTCCTCTCCCCTCCTCTGGCCCGCAGTCTTGCGCTGGGTTCTCCATCTGGCCCTGAGGTAAAAAAGTTTGTCGGACCCTTGCCCTATACTATGAATGGGAGAACCACAAAGCTTCTCGGCTTTGTCTTTACCTGTGCCGTAGTTTAACTTTATGTTGTCTCTTTGGGTGGAAGACGGTGGAATTGTATTAGGTCAGATAAGAACAAAGGTCTGTTTCAATATTCGTTTTCAATTTAGAACTCCATTTGCTATGGAGTCCAAAGTAGACATTTTTAGGGATAGTTTTCTGTAGCTATCGTTGTTAATGTCCTATGCTTACTTTAAGTTGTTTTGTTATAAAATCGTGTTATAATGCTCTTTGCTGTCAGTTTGTTATTGTCATTCTACTCGTAATATTATTATCAAATAGAACATTTTTTCTTACTTTCTGTTCTCATTTGGCCAATTCTAATTTACGTTATCTGCTTAGTTGATAGGCAAGTTATGCCTTGTAGTTCATGTGGAACTATTGCCCACACCGGTCCCGAAATAATCAATAATATGGTCTTGATAGTCTGCAACAAGAAAAACAAAACAATAAACAAATACACACATGCACACACAATTTAACCACTACAATTTGTCATCGTGTGTAATTACGCATCTTTGTAGTTTCTCTCATTTCGTAGCTCATTTTATTGTAGACTGTGCTATAATTGATTAACTTTAATGATCGAAGAGTCTTAGAGTTGGAATTCATTGTGCCGATGGGACTTTGATCGGGTTGATTGTGCTTGTGCTTGATTACATGATATTGATTCTGTGTAGTGCTTGATTGCATGATATTGATTCTGTGTAGTGCTTGATTTCATGATATTGATTGTGCCTGTGCTTGATTACATGATATTGATTCTGTGTAGTGCTTGATTGCATGATATTGATTGTGCTTGTGCTTGATTGCATGATATTGATTGTGCTTGTGCTTGATTGCATGATATTGATTCTGTGTAGTGCTTGATTGCATGATATTTATTGTGTGTAGTGCTTGATTGCATGATATTGATTGTGTGTAGTGCTTGATAACATTGTATTGATTGTGTGTAGTGCTTGATTGCATGGTATTGATTGTGTGTAGTGCTTGATTGCATGATATTGATTGTGTGCAGTGCTTGATAACATTGTATTGATTGTGTGTAGTGCTTGATTGCTTGATATTGATTGTGTGTAGTGCTTGACTGCATGATACCGTATTGATTGTGTGCAGTGCTTGACTGCATGATATTGATTGTGTGCAGTGCTTGATAACATTGTATTGATTGTGTGTAATGCTTGATTGCATGATATTGATTGTGTGTAGTGCTTGACTGCATGATATTGATTGTGTGCAGTGCTTGATAACATTGTATTGATTGTGTGTAATGCTTGATTGCATGATATTGATTGTGTGTAGTGCTTGACTGCATGATATTGATTGTGTGCAGTGCTTGATAACATTGTATTGATTGTGTGTAATGCTTGATTGCATGATATTGATTGTGTGTAGTGCTTGACTGCATGATATTGATTGTGTGCAGTGCTTGATAACATTGTATTGATTGTGTGTAATGCTTGATTGCATGATATTGATTGTGTGTAGTGCTTGATTTCATGATATTGATTGTGTGTAATGCTTGATTGCATGATATTGATTGTGTTTAGTGCTTGGTTACATGATATTGATTGTGCTTAGTCTTAATTGCATGATATTGATTGTATGTTGTGCTTAGTCTTAATTGCATGATATTGATTGTGTGTAGTGCTTGATCGCATTTGATTTGCTTGTGTCTACTGAGCAAACGTATATAATTTATGTAAAAATATACCCAAACAAGTCAACGTAGCACTTACGTAAAAGTGCTCACATTTTCTCACAGCCACAAATTACGGCCGAAGCTTTTTTCAGCAGAGGAACTTTAGTACAAAATAAATACTTTAGTAAAATCGACTGACGAGTACAAGGCAGTAGGCGGTTGTGTAAGAGTCACTAAATCTCAGGTACTGAAGATGATCAAGCACCAGCATCAGGCACTAAAGCAGCATTTAACCAATATTCAAATTGTGCACGCGTTAACAGTTTCAGCCTTCAGTCAACTAAATGCAAATCTCAGGTGTAGCTGCAGGATGACTCAAACCGCTGGTTTGTATCCTGACACATGACACGACACACGACTCATCACTTGCACAACTTATCTATTAGTCATGTTTCAAACATGATAGGTGCTTCATCTGGACCAGACAGGCTTGTTGGTTTCTCTTGCTCAATTTTATGAAGTTAATCGATTAATAAAGATTTGTAATACTAAAACAACCTTCCACCTGCCCCAGTTAACTTTGACTGCATTTATTGTTTTTCTGACTGATTTTTTTACTAACTTTCACTTAGTCAAATGTACTGTTTTCATTTCCTATTCTGCTCACAGATACTAAAATAACTAGATGGGCCACTCAGATATATACACTTAGTAAAACAGCTTTCTACTTTCAGTTCAGTAGCAAAGAATACATAAAGCTATTTTATAAAAACAAGGCAGCTGAAATGACTTTGATAAGTTTGCTAAGGCGTAAACAACTCGCTAATTGGTTCAGCGGTAATGTACATTAGCTAGTCCATTGAAATGTACATGGCCGCTTTAGGCTGGAATTCCGAGAAAGGCAATAAAAATTGTGGCGGGGCGAGGGGGGTAGTGTGGAAAGGCGCGATTGGAGGTTTAAGTGGGGGTAAGAGCCAACAAATGAACCTTTGCGTTAAAAATACACTAAAATGCTTCCGTTTAACTTGCTACTAAACTCTAAGTAACTTACACGCAAATGTGCTGAGTGGCCCATCTAGTTATTCTAGTATCTGTGATTCTGCAAAGATTTATGTAAACGTTATATGGAAGTTGCTCATGTTTTTGTGAAAAAATTTGCGATAATAATATGCAAATGTCTTGCTTTTCGATATTTATTTAAAGCAATCAGGACCGCCTAAAAATTTACAATCTTGTTACTACTCGTCACTAGTACAATTAGTAAGCATGATTATTTTTATCTTTCGCTGGTGTGTTAAAGTGGAGGGCTGGTTTACTGACTGTAGCTGGGATTACAATGTCATTTGCCTCTTTCATGTAAGATTTGCAATCCAATTATGTGCGGATTGGGTTCCTATCAGGTCTGCTAAAGCAGAAGATTGTCAATTTTGCTTTCGGTCTTTGCTTATTAGTCATCAGCTGCGATATCTTCCCAAATGCCTTCTAATATTGTGTATAGGATATACTTATTGGACAGATTTCCTAGTCCTGTTTCTCGTGTCAATTTGAAATTCAGCCGGTGAATTAGTGAATGCACTTTATGTATTAATTTTTGTTTAATTAAATTGTTCAACAACATACTCAACAGTTTTGTTAATAAGAAAGTTATTGTTTGTCATTTAATATAGCTCATACTATTTACAAAATATTTAAGCCTTTGCTATCAGACGATCAACCCTATTTTAAGCGTCGCATTTCCTAAATCCTTTAATTCGACCAGCCTCCAATATAGTAGCAGGATTCAGGGCTTTTAGCACCCAGCCGCGACGTCAATACTGCATCCTTATGCTTGTACTGATTATTTCTATCTCTGGCTTATACAGATTTTCAGCATCATTTCGGAACTTATCTCTGAAGCCGTGCCGCTGTCAGCTTGACTCCCGCCTTGCATTTTACTTATCTAATCTAAGCCCGCTATGGAACGGGGAGACAGTGAGTAATTCTGACAAGCAACGCTTTTTCTGTCTTTACACTGCACATTCCATGCTGTAATGTAAAGGCGATAGCGCTGCCTTATTTGCACTGGTTTAGTCATTTTCTGCTTTCAGTGATAATCTTGAATAATTATCTGTGCGATAAAACCAAGCTAGCCAGGCGAAATTTATCATATCTGTTCTCAAGACTCACCTCTGCCCGGGATGTTGAGGCTAAGCACCCTTTACGCGCTCGTAAGAGATGTCAAAAGGGATGAAATTTCTGAGCGATTCTGTCCAATCTCTCCAAAATCTGAGTCCATGTCGGCTTCCAATGGATTCCTCATTTATCATTGCGAGTGAACTTCAGGAAAACTCATACATGCGCAACCGCCCTGATTTACACCGGCCGTGAGACTTATACTCAACAACATTTATAAGTCGCCACCTTTGAGAGTGCGCAGTAAATTCCAGTTCAGTGTTGAATTTTGAGTGACGCAATTAGTGAGGCTAGGAGATAGACGCTAGTCGAAGGACACTGCTCACTGTGGCAAATGGTGGCGACTTTTCAATGTTGCTGAGTATACTTTTTGACAAAAATGTGACTTACCTATGAAAGAAACTAGGAAAAATTAAACGACTGAGTAAACGGCAGGAGTAACAGGGGTGTATTTTTCGCGGCTTAGTGCCTCGTCATCTAATTAGTACTACGTTTGAATTTCTTCGTGTAGGCATTTTTGCAGCTTACCTTGGCTGGCCGGGTGTTGCGCATCTATGGGAAAACTTCTGGACCTTGGAAAACAATAAAGAATTTTATCATTACATCTTGACTGATAAAGAGTCAAGTTAGTCCGTAAACAGTAGCAGCAACAATTGTGAGAGATGGCATTGCTACTGGGATTTCGGGTAGGTTAATTTCAATTCCCAAGGTCACAGAATGCTTTCAGGTAGTTCATACCCCATTTCCTGCCAGAGAACAAGCCGACTACTGCCCTGGTGGACCCAGCCTTCGTAGCCGAGGTCGGCAACAATCTGGTGAAGCAGGCTCAGGAGCTGACTGGCGGCGATCACATTCTGGTGATCGATCCAAGCCTGATGAAACCGCTTGATCGTGTAACTACTGGTGCGCAACTAAGGTGCGACTATGCGTATTATGTTGGTAGATTTGCTACATTCGCATGCAAAACAATCGATTGCTAGCCCATTCCCGTCACAATTGCAAATTAAGCAGAGTTCTGTGCTCAGCGTAGTTTACTGTTTGCGTCAATCTTCACTATCAAGCTGAGCTCAATGGTTCACCTTGGTTCACTCTAACGGGGCAGGGCAGTTCAGTGGTAAACGCGTCTGACTCTCGCGCCGCAGCACCTCAGCTTACATCAGGCTATCATCATGGTTACTAGACCCGTGCATTCAAATAGGCTCAGGGGCTTACATCAGGTTATTATCATGCGTGCTAGATCAGTGCATTCAAATAGGCTCAGGGGCTTACATCAGGCTATTATGCATGCTAGATCAGTGCATTCAAATAGGCTCAGGGGCTTACATCAGGTTATTATCATGCATGCTAGATCAGTGCATTCAAATAGGCTCAGGGGCTTACATCAGGTTATTATCATGCATGCTAGATCAGTGCATTCAAATAGGCTCAGGGGCTTACATCAGGCTATCATCATGGTTACTAGACCCGTGCATTCAAATAGGCTCAGGGGCTTACATCAGGCTATTATCATGCATGCTAGATCAGTGCATTCAAATAGGCTCAGGGGCTTACATCAGGCTATTATCATGCATGCTAGATCCGTGCATTCAAATAGGCTCAGGGGCTTACATCAGGCTATTATCATGCGTGCTAGATCAGTGCATTCAAATAGGCTCAGGGGCTTACATCAGGCTATTATGCATGCTAGATCAGTGCATTCAAATAGGCTCAGGGGCTTACATCAGGTTATTATCATGCATGCTAGATCAGTGCATTCAAATAGGCTCAGGGGCTTACATCAGGCTATTATCCTGCATGCTAGATCAGTGCATTCAAATAGGCTCAGGGGCTTACATCAGGCTATTATCATGCGTGCTAGATCAGTGCATTCAAATAGGCTCAGGGGCTTACATCAGGTTATTATCATGCGTGCTAGATCAGTGCATTCAAATAGGCTCAGGGGCTTACATCAGGTTATTATCATGCATGCTAGATCAGTGCATTCAAATAGGCTCAGGGGCTTACATCAGGCTATTATCATGCATGCTAGATCAGTGCATTCAAATAGGCTCAGGGGCTTACATCAGGCTATTATCATGCATGCTAGATCAGTGCATTCAAATAGGCTCAGGGGCTTACATCAGGCTATCATCATGGTTGCTAGACCCGTGCATTCAAATAGGCTCAGGGGCTTACATCAGGCTATTATCATGCATGCTAGATCAGTGCATTCAAATAGGCTCAGGGGCTTACATCAGGCTATTATCATGCATGCTAGATCAGTGCATTCAAATAGGCTCAGGGGCTTACATCAGGTTATTATCATGCGTGCTAGATCAGTGCATTCAAATAGGCTCAGGGGCTTACATCAGGTTATTATCATGCATGCTAGATCAGTGCATTCAAATAGGCTCAGGGGCTTACATCAGGTTATTATCATGCATGCTAGATCAGTGCATTCAAATAGGCTCAGGGGCTTACATCAGGTTATTATCATGCATGCTAGATCAGTGCATTCAAATAGGCTCAGGGGCTTACATCAGGTTATTATCATGCATGCTAGATCAGTGCATTCAAATAGGCTCAGGGGCTTACATCAGGTTATTATCATGGATGCTTTATCCGTGCATTCAAATAGGCTCAGGGGCTTACATCAGGTTATTATCATGCGTGCTAGATCAGTGCATTCAAATAGGCTCAGGGGCTTACATCAGGTTATTATCATGGATGCTTTATCCGTGCATTCAAATAGGCTCAGGGGCTTACATCAGGTTATTATCATGGATGCTTTATCCGTGCATTCAAATAGGCTCGAAAGTTTACATAATTTTACACTTTTTCAAAAGAAAGCAGATGGCGGCAGAAGTTCAAAGCTATCGCGATGGCCGCATCGAGCACCCGCCTGAGTCGGCCAGGGCCCGTTTCCCCATTCTTTACTTGCTGCGCCCAGATCTGCGCCGACTGCGCCAGGTGTGCAACGCGTTCAAGGCGGACTCCATGCGGGGCGTTCGGCGCCTGTACCTGGTGGCATTCCTGCCCGCTGTGCCCGCCGGAGCGCACGCCCTGGCCGAGGAGGAGGGGGTGCTGGGCCAGTTATTTCAGCTACACGACCTGCCGCTATTGCTGTTTCCCCTGGACGAAGACCTGCTGTCTATGGAGTTGGACTCCGCATTTCGCTGCCTACAGTCTGACGGTGATCGCAGCGTGCTGGCCTCTGTGGCTCGGGCCATCGTCAGTATCGAGCACGCCACCCGGCCGGCCGGCCCCGCCCCGCACTGGCACTTGTTCGGCGAGTCCGCGCTTGCAGTGTTTGCGCTGTGCGAACACCTGCGCTCTGGTAGCGGCTCTTCAGCAGCAGCGGCTGCGGCATCCGGGCCCGGCGGCTTCAGTCAGGTTTGCACTTGGCATCAGTAGCTTGCCTATTGAATTTCACTCTCCTGAATGTTCAGTTATTCAGTCAGGTTTGCATTTGGCATCAGTAGCTTGCCTATTGAATTTCACTCTCCTGAATGTTCAGTTATTCAGTCAGGTTTGCACTTGGCATCAGTAGCTTGCCTATTGAATTTCACTCTCCTGAATGTTCAGTTATTCAGTCAGGTTTGCACTTGGCATCAGTAGCTTGCCTATTGAATTTCACTCTCCTGAATGTTCAGTTATTCAGTCAGGTTTGCATTTGGCATCAGTAGCTTGCCTATTGAATTTCACTCTCCTGAATGTTCAGTTATTCAGTCAGGTTTGCACTTGGCATCAGTAGCTTGCCTATTGAATTTCACTCTCCTGAATGTTCAGTTATTCAGTCAGGTTTGCACTTGGCATCAGTAGCTTGCCTATTGAATTTCACTCTCCTGAATGTTCAGTTATTCAGTTAGGTTTGCATTTGGCATCAGTAGCTTGCCTATTGAATTTCACTCTCCTGAATGTTCAGTTATTCAGTCAGGTTTGCATTTGGCATCAGTAGCTTGCCTATTGAATTTCACTCTCCTGAATGTTCAGTTATTCAGTCAGGTTTGCACTTGGCATCAGTAGCTTGCCTATTGAATTTCACTCTCCTGAATGTTCAGTTATTCAGTCAGGTTTGCATTTGGCATCAGTAGCTTGCCTATTGAATTTCACTCTCCTGAATGTTCAGTTATTCAGTCAGGTTTGCATTTGGCATCAGTAGCTTGCCTATTGAATTTCACTCTCCTGAATGTTCAGTTATTCAGTCAGGTTTGCATTTGGCATCAGTAGCTTGCCTATTGAATTTCACTCTCCTGAATGTTCAGTTATTCAGTCAGGTTTGCACTTGGCATCAGTAGCTTGCCTATTGAATTTCACTCTCCTGAATGTTCAGTTATTCAGTCAGGTTTGCACTTGGCATCAGTAGCTTGCCTATTGAATTTCACTCTCCTGAATGTTCAGTTATTCAGTCAGGTTTGCATTTGGCATCAGTAGCTTGCCTATTGAATTTCACTCTCCTGAATGTTCAGTTATTCAGTCAGGTTTGCACTTGGCATCAGTAGCTTGCCTATTGAATTTCACTCTCCTGAATGTTCAGTTATTCAGTCAGGTTTGCATTTGGCATCAGTAGCTTGTCTATTGAATTTCACTCTCCTGAATGTTCAGTTATTCAGTCAGGTTTGCACTTGGCATCAGTAGCTTGCCTATTGAATTTCACTCTCCTGAATGTTCAGTTATTCAGTCAGGTTTGCATTTGGCATCAGTAGCTTGCCTATTGAATTTCACTCTCCTGAATGTTCAGTTATTCAGTCAGGTTTGCATTTGGCATCAGTAGCTTGCCTATTGAATTTCACTCTCCTGAATGTTCAGTTATTCAGTCAGGTTTGCATTTGGCATCAGTAGCTTGTCTATTGAATTTCACTCTCCTGAATGTTCAGTTATTCAGTCAGGTTTGCACTTGGCATCAGTAGCTTGCCTATTGAATTTCACTCTCCTGAATGTTCAGTTATTCAGTTAGGTTTGCACTTGGCATCAGTAGCTTGCCTATTGAATTTCACTCTCCTGAATGTTCAGTTATTCAGTCAGGTTTGCACTTGGCATCAGTAGCTTGCCTATTGAATTTCACTCTCCTGAATGTTCAGTTATTCAGTCAGGTTTGCACTTGGCATCAGTAGCTTGCCTATTGAATTTCACTCTCCTGAATGTTCAGTTATTCAGTTAGGTTTGCACTTGGCATCAGTAGCTTGCCTATTGAATTTCACTCTCCTGAATGTTCAGTTATTCAGTCAGGTTTGCATTTGGCATCAGTAGCTTGCCTATTGAATTTCACTCTCCTGAATGTTCAGTTATTCAGTCAGGTTTGCACTTGGCATCAGTAGCTTGCCTATTGAATTTCACTCTCCTGAATGTTCAGTTATTCAGTCAGGTTTGCATTTGGCATCAGTAGCTTGCCTATTGAATTTCACTCTCCTGAATGTTCAGTTATTCAGTCAGGTTTGCACTTGGCATCAGTAGCTTGCCTATTGAATTTCACTCTCCTGAATGTTCAGTTATTCAGTCAGGTTTGCATTTGGCATCAGTAGCTTGCCTATTGAATTTCACTCTCACTTTTATTGCTACTATTAGCAAGGCATGCAAGAAGGCAAGGGACACGCAAGGTACATGATCAGTGGCAGTCAAAGGGCTGACAATCAAATGCTCGGCAGTCAAATGTGGGTTAAGTAGTCCTGTTACCATCGTTGACGCAGTATCCAGTATTTTTATCTTTCTCCGCTGACCCGTTTTCAGGTTATCATTTTCAGTCGCGAAGTGGACCTAATCACACCACTGTGCCTGCAGCGCCTGTATGCCGGATGTCTCGATGATTGCTTTCGCGTTACCAGCGGTCTGCTCGTAGTTCCCCGGTCGAACGCAGCAGCGTCTTCTGAGCCTGGTCAGCAGCAGCAGCAGCAGCAGCCGTCTAGGCTCTTCGTGTCCCGCCTTGAAGACCCCGTGTTTCGGTGCCTGTCCGATCTGCACATGGCGGCTGTTCCTGACACGTTGCGGCAGGTATGGCTGTATGCGCTGCTTTCTATCACTGTACTTTGTTGCAGGTAACAGTTGATTGCACTGTGTCACAAGATATCCACCGATATTAAATGTCTTAAAAATGCTAAATTGCATCTTATTTGCATCGGTGCCAGAAAATTGCTGAATATTTGTTCATTTTCTGCCTGCCTACTGCACAAATTGGGTTTAAATAAATATGCAGATCTTTAGTTCACTGCAGCCAGTGAATTTGTCAATAGACCAAGTAAAAATGAGATGAGACAAATGCTGACTTGGTGTTTCCTACTGATTCCGAGTGCATGTGTCGTAATCACCTGAAACTTTACCCGTCACCAGGTAGCTTATGACCTGAAACTTTACCCGTCCCCATGCACTGCAGGTAGCTAATGACCTAAAACCTTACCCGTCACCATGCACTGCAGGTAGCCAATGAATGACCTGAAACCTTACCCGTCACCATGCACTGCAGGTAGCCAATGAATGACCTTAAACTTTACCCGTCACCATGCACTGCAGGTAGCGCATAGTTTGACGAGCTTTGAGCAGCATGGCCGGTCTGCAAAGTCGGTGGCCGAAATGCGCAGCTTTGTGCAGAACGATCTTCGCGATTTAACATTCAAGAAGCGCTCCCTTGCCTCCCACATCACCCTGTGCGAGGAAGTGAACAAGCGCTTCAATGGCCTGAAAGAGTTTCTGCACGCAGAAGAGTGCATGCTGATTGGCGCTGATCCGACGGACGCGTCAATGCGGCAGAGCATCGGCATGCGCAATTACTACGCCGACTACTTTGCCGAGTGCTGCGTACGCCGGGCCGACCCGCGTCACACGCTGCGCCTCATGTGCTTGCACTCGCTGGCTTGCGGCGGCTTTTCTGTTGAAGACCTCTCGCGCCTGCGTCAGGCGTTCTGCCAGGCCTTTGGCTATCAGCACGTGGCCACTTTTGCTGCGCTGCACAAGGCCGGCTTGCTGACGCCACGAGACAAAGTCGGTCACGTGGCTTCCGTCACTGGCGGTCGCCAGTCCGCTCTGTCATCTGCCGCTGTGCCACCATCGTCGGCATCTGCTGCAGCCAATGCCTCCATGGATTATCCGGCTCTGCGCAAGCGGCTTCAGCTGGTGGAGCGGGATCCCGCTAGCGCAGAGCAGGACTCCAGCCGGCTCTCCTATGCCATGAGCGGCCTGTGCGAGCCGCTGTCTGGCAAGCTTATTCAGTTAGCCTTGGAGTCTGGCAAGGGCAGGTCCAACAGCCAACAGTCGCAGCCGAGCCTCAACAATTTGCCATTCTACAAGCACCAAACACTGGCGCAAAACCGCTATGCAGTGAACCAGTCAGCGCTAGTCGTTATGCTTGGTGGTTGCACCTACTCAGAGGTAGCTTCTGTGCGCCAGATTGCCAGCAGGTGCAAAGTCGGAATCCAGCTTCTTACCACCGGCGTTGTGGGCTGTTGCGACCTTCTTGTCCAGCTTTGTCCGACACTGGCTGTCCCAGTTGAGCCACCCGTCCAAGGGGATCGGGCTTGACTAGTTTAACGTGCTTATTTATTCTAACGCATTGTTTGTGTTTGTTTGCTTGCATATCCGTATGTACAAGCAAACTAATGTTAGTTAAAGATGTTTCGCTATGCTAAAGCACACCTTTAGCCTGGATATCCTATTAAAAAGGGATATAAAATAGGCATATTATACTAGATATATTACATGCACTCAATATAAATATAGCCCGCATGTTTTTCCTGTTCATAATGACTTTTTAAGTGCAGTGTACACATTCCAATGGATGTATAATGCTTCTGGTTTATGAATATTTTTCTCATTCTGAACGTTAACCTGTTTGTGTTGCTAGTTTGGACATTCCTACCTGATATTTACCTAAGGCAGAGATTTACAGTATTGATTAAAACGGACAATTCTCCGTCTATGCTTTGTAATATGTCGAATCTGTGAAATTTGCGTTTTATCCTTGCCTTATGAGAATGCCTATTGATAGATAAGCTTTATGGTAGGAAGTAAGCTAACAGACTTGTATATGTATTTGTGCGGCGAATTCACATTCTTATATATCAACCTATGCCGGTTAGAAGTCCACTATTGGTTATTGCGGCAAAACGGAAAAGTCACGGGCGTAATCACGCGACTCCAGGAAGCATGATTCTTTTGACGTAGCCCCACTATTCAATTCGCTTTGAGCTACTTCTGCTAGCCATTTCAGCCATTTTCAGTGCAGATCAAAAGCCAAAAGAATTGAAAGTTTTGTTAATATGTACTACAAGCAATAAATTGTAAGACAACTAATCACATGCAGTGAGATTTCTTTATTCGGTAAAAATTTTGCGTGAAATTTATCTGTACTTTTCTTCATTTTGCCATCAGGCATAAAATTGTTTGAACACTTTTAGGTCAGGAGAGAATGGTTGAGTTAGTATTTGAAATTCTACTCTAGCTGCAGGAGCATTGACCCGCGGATGCAGCTTGGAGGCGGAGACCGCCCCTTTTTTCTGGCCCCTGGCGATCAAAAACTTCCATCGAAATGGTGTCGCTCAGAGGCACCTTTCGGTCTCGCCTGCAGTCCTCCTCAGCTGTCGCGAAAAACTCAGCTGGTCCCGTGTCCCTGAGGTACCGGGCGAGCAGCGGTATGCTCTCGGGCCTGAAAATGTCGGGGAGAACCGGGTTTGGCCCGAGGTCAACCGGGCGGTTGCAGATAAAGTGACTCAGCGTTTTCACTACCTGGGCAACAAAAGGGGCACTGCTCCTCAGGAAACGGTGGCGAGAGAAGCAGCCATGCCCAGACAGGGCCATGCTGACTGCTCTGAGTTTCCTGCGATTGAGCGTAAGAAGAGCTCTACGCAGGAGGGGCGAGGGCAGGAAACGGCAGCACGGGATCGCCTGCAATTCCGAGTTTCTTGCCATCTGTGGATATGCTCGGAGTCTGTCCAGCGCTTGACGCGAGATTTGCTCACCGAGACGGGGATGGCCGACTGGGGCCCGGCCCCAGAAGTGCACCGGCGGTCGAGCCAGCCTTGACCAGCAGGTCAGGGCACTCGTTGCCGAGGAAGCCAGTGTGACCCGGGATCCACTTGAGCTCTAACTACATGTCCTGCGGCAGGGCGTTGCAGTCCAGGACAAAATTGGGAGCTGTTGGTGCTACGACAGGGCCCGAAGAGCTGCTAGACTGTCGGAAGTAGTGAAACATAAAATTTCCGCCCGTTGAGCTACCTTCGGCGCTGCTCTGCCGCACATTATAACTGATGGCGAACTTACCTGCAGTGGTGTGATTCAGGTGCGAATTCGCGCCAGGCGCGAAAATGGCGCGAATCCTGGGTCTGGCGCGAAATTTTGTGGAACCATGGGCGCGAAA